>JABEZY010272069.1:0-10738 GCA_013467495.1 Gossypium gossypioides
TGTGATAGTTGGTCAAGATTGCTACAACTGAAACATGACAATGTATACATATAAAAATGTAAACATAAGATAAACCCAAAAGTTGGGTAATGTCACAAAGACAAAGTTAAATCCATTTCTTGTTTGTCAGAATCTCTTTTCCTTTTTCTTGATTCAACAATTTGTTGAGTGATTAGATCTGGATGGTACTCAAAAGCTTGAAGTTTAACGAATAGTTCACACAGTTGCGCAACAATCAAGACATTCCTTGCCTCTGAAAACACAAATCCACTTTCCACAGCATTATCTAAAAATGAAAGCAAATTGTTATAATAACCATTAACATTAAGCAAACCCATGAGTTTTTTATGTTTGAAGAAAGATGAATAAGAGGTTATGCAAAATGTTTCCTCTAATGTACCAAAACCTCCAGGTAAGACAATGAACGCATCAGCAGTGTCGAACATAATAACTAACCATTCATGAATACTCCAAACTTGTAGTTATTTACTAATTGTCGGTCAACATAGTTCATTTTCTTTGAACACTCTTGGGATTATTCCTAAAACTGAACTCCCTTTAACATATGCCGATGTAGCCACTGATCCCATTAAACCCATACTTCCCCCACCATAGATTAACTTAATTTTTTCATTGCGTAGTACTTCGCCCAATATTGATAGCCATATCTATAAAAGTTGTCTTTTCCTGGATAAGATCCACAAAAAAACACAAATCTTTTCACACTTTTGAGTTGAAGTACTTGCCATATTTTTTTTGAATGTCTGAATGTGAATAAGAGAGTAGTAAATTATATAAGGTTTGGACCCCACATAGAATATAATAAAATAGAAAGAGAAAATAAGGTGTCAAGAAAAAATCAAATAAGTCAGAGGCAAATATTTCTCGAGAATAAAAAGTCAAAAAATTCAAAAAAGTAACATGTCACAATTAGTTATCAGGTACAAAAAAAAACATGAATCTTGAGATAATAATACGGAAGAGAAAATCATCACACGCAACAGAAAATCTAAAAACAAACAGTAATAAAATATTGATATTAACAACCGCTATTTTTTTGTTTTTGTTTTTAATTATTATTTTTTCAAATAGTTGAGATCAAGATAAATAACGTAGATACAAACATAATGTAAAAATGCAAGAAACATATGGTTATTGCAAATGAAGATTAAAGATTGAGAATTATTTACAGTAGTTGTGATTGTGGCTCACATCTTCCTCCAATTTTACGTCCAGTAACGGTTTAAACGCCTTTTATGAGTCAAGGATCAGCTTCCCATCCAATTTTCTTATAAACTGGCAAACAAGGTATTTGATCATCAGATTTCCAAGATGATTCCATTCATATTGGAACTAAGACCATAAATCAAGAATTTCTTTTTGCACAACTCCACTAGGATGGGTTTCAAGAGAAATTTGGATATCTCCAAAATTCTCCTTACACAATCCGTCATTAATGAACATTATTTTCTCTTCTCGATTTACAGATGCCATCCCAATAGATCAACACCGATCATTATAGGTCCATCTGGGACACTTGCTGCAAATCACTCAAGGCGCTTTGCTCTTCGCTTTCTTGCATAACTGCTCCTACTTGTGCTAGGTAAATGCAAAACAGGAAGATATTCCTCAAATCGTACTTTTCCTTCAATGATCACTCGAATGTCTGTAGGCATTCCCTTATGCATGAGCATCCTTAATCTCTCACATCTAACCTTGTAAAGCTTCACTATCATATTTCTGGGAAGACAATAAAATTGTTTGTGCAACTTTGAAACAATGTTATCCATTTTGAAATCAAAGAAAGTTTGAGAAAACAAAATTAGATTACTTTGAAAGCCAAGAAAATGAGATGAGAGAGAACCGTACAAGGATTTGGATTGGAGAAAATTTAAAAGTAAGAATATACTGTATTAGTTTTATGGGTAGTTGATAGGATCGACTATAAAGCCACGAAGTACCATTATACGCCATTTAACCGGGGTAAAAAAACAATACAAAACAAAAAAAAACAAAAAAGAATAGAAATAAATGGTAACGATGACAACGATAATAATATTTATAATAATATGAATTCCTAATTAGTAAAATATATATTTACACCTAAAAATTATTGTAACAAGGATCGGAAAGACAAAGAACTTCATCTTGAGCAAATTAATTTTCTAGGAATAATTTGAGTCTTTTTCCATTAACCTTGAATACATTACCATTATTTGGATTCTCAATGTCAACTGCCTCATAAGGGTACACATGCTTTATAACAAATAGACCACTCCACATTGATCTTAGTTTTCCAGGAAATAAGTGAAGTCGGGAGTCATAGAGCAAAACCTTTTGTCCAACATCAAATGTCTTTCTTAACACCATCTTGTCATGAAAAGCTTTGGTTCTTTCTTTATTTATTTTTGAATTCTCATAAGCATCATTTCTAAGTTCTTCAAGTTCATTAATTTGCAACTTTCATAACTTAGAAGCATTATCAAGATTAGAGTTAAGCATTTTAATAGCCCAATATGCCTTATGTTCAATTTCCACAGGTAAATGACAAGGTTTTCCATAAACTAATCGATAGGGAGACATGGCTAATGATGTTTTGAAAGCAATTCGGTAAGCCCATAATGCATCATTAAGTCTTAGAGACCAATCTTTGCGAGTTGGGTTAACCATGTTTTTTCAAAATGTTCTTAATCTCCCTATTTGCAAGTTCTACTTGTCCATTTGTCTAAGGGTAATAAGGGGTTGCAACTTTGTGTCTAGTGGCATATTTCTTCATTAATGATTCAAAAATTTTGTTGCAAAAATGTGTGCCCCCATCACTTATAATAGATCGAGGAATCCCAAATCGACTTAAAATATTTTCTTTTAAAAACTTAATCATTGTTTTGTGATCATTATTTCGACATGGAATTGGCTCTATCTATTTTGAAGCATAATATACTACAACCAAAATGTATAAGAAACCAAACGATGATGGAAAAGGTCTCATGAAGTCAATACCCCAATAGTCAAAAATTTTAATCACGAAAATTGGATTCAATGGCATCATGTTTCATTTTGAAATGGATCCATATTTTTGGAAATTTTCACATGATTTGCATAAATTATAAGTGTCCTTGAATAAGGTTGGCTAATAAAATCCACATTGTAAAATTTTTGCAGCAATTTTCTTGGATGAAAAATGACCACCTCATGCCTCAAAATGAAAAAAAAAAATTAATGACACTATGTACCTCATTATCAGGTATGCATCTTCGTAAAATTTGATTAGGGTAATATTTGAAAAAATATGAATCATCCCAATAAAATTTTATACCTCAGAAAAATATTTCCTTTTATCTTGTAAACTCGACTAAGAAGGAATTTTTCCTGTCGTAAGAAAATTAGTAATGTCAGCAAACCATGCTATAATAGCAATATTTAAAATTTGTTCATTAGGAAGACTATTATTAATTGGGAAGTTTCAAAAGGTTTATCACAAATAAGTCTTGACAAATGGTCAGCCACAACATTTTCTACTCCTTTCTTATCTCGAATGGTGATGTTGAATTCTTGAAGAAGAAGAATCCACCTAATCAACCTGGGTTTGGCATCCTTTTTGGAGAGAAGATATTTTAAAGTTGAATGATCACTAAAGACAACAATAGATGGTCCAACAAGGTAATATCTGACTTTTTTTCCAATGCAAAAACTACTGTAAGTAATTATTTTTTAGTAGTAGAATAATTCATTTGAACACTATTTAAAGTTTTACTTGCATAACAAATGACATATGGTTTCTTACGTTTCCTTTATCCTAACACAGCACCAATAGCGTAATCACTAGAATCACACGTTACTTCAAATGGTAAAGACCAATCTGGGGTTTCATAATAGGAGCAAAAGTAAGCATACTTTTAAGTTTTCCTAAAGTCATTTCACACTTTTCAGTCCATCCAAACACACTATCCTTTAATAAGAGATTACGCAAAGGCCTAGGTATAGCACTAAAATTTTTTATGAATCTCTTATAAAATTCTGTGTGTCCTAAAAATAACCTAATGTCTTTTACAGTTTTTGGTGTTGGCAAATTGGAAATTAACTCAAATTTTGACTTGTCTACCTCAATCCCTTTTGAAGAAACTATGTGTCCTAAAACAATTCCTTTAGTGACAATGAAATGTCATTTTTCCAAATTAAGAACAAGAATTTTTTCTTTACATTTAATTAAAACCTTTTCTAAATTGGATAAGCAATCATCGAATGAATCACCAAAACAGAAAATCATCCATGAACACTTTTAAAATGCGTTTAACCATATCACTAAAAATACTAAACATGCATCTCTGAAATGTCGCTAGTGCATTACATAATCCAAAAGGCATCCTTCGATATGCAAAAGTGCGAAAAGGACATGTAAAAGTGGTTTTCTCTTGATCCTCAAGTGAAATTGCAATTTTCTTATACCCAGAATATCCATCTAGAAAATAATAAAATTCATGCCCCGCAACTATTTCTAAGATATTATCTATGAAAGGTAAAGGGAAATGATTTTTTCTGGTCACTAATTAAGTTTCCTATAGTCAATGCACATGCACCAACCAATAATAGTCCTAGTTGGGATCAATTCATTATTTTCATTTTTGACTACAGTAACCCCATATTTCTTCGGTACAACTTGGGTAGGACTTACCCATTTGCTGTCAAAAATAGGATAAATGATTCTATTATCCAATAGTTTAAGGACTTCGTTTCTCACCACTTCTTTCATATTAGGATTAAGAATTAGTTGCATTTGTGTAGAGTGTTTAGCATTTTCCTCTAAATAAATGTTATGTGTGCAAATCAGTGGGTTAATTTCTTTTATGTTAGCTATGGTCCATCCTAATGCATTTTTATGCATTTTCAAAATTTTCAGTAGCTTACCTTCTTGGTGTGCATCAAGTTTTAATGAAATTATGGTTGGAAAAGTTTCATTCTCACCCAAAAATGAATATTTTAGATCACATGGTAGTTGTTTCAAATCAAGCATGCGTGGTTGATCAACTGATGTGTTAAAACATCTATAGTTGTTGGATGTTCCTCAAACTTTTGTTTCCAATAAAAGTTCTTATCTTGTCCCTGAATAGAATTTAAGACAGGATTAATGCATGGATTTTTTTATTTCGTCATCAATTTCAAATTCAGTTAAATAATTTTCTAAAGGATTGAATAGTTTGGAATTGATAAACTGTTCATGGACAAGTTGTTCAATGAAGTCCACTTCATGTACATCAGAATCTTCAGCAGGTTGATTACAAATGTTAAAAACATTTAATTCTAATGTCATGTTTCCAAAATACAAGTTTAGAACACCGTTCCTGCAATTAATCAAAGTAGTTGAAGTTGCAAGGAATGGACGACCTAAAATAATAGGGATTTGTAAATTAGAATCTAAGACAGGATGTGTGTCCAAAATAATAAAATCAATTGGAAAATAAAAATTTTCAATTTGAACCAACACACCTTCTACTATCCCTCGAGGAATTTTGACAAATCAATCAGCTAACTGAAGTGTGATAGATGTTGGCTTATGTTCACCTAAATCTAATTGCTGATAAACAGAGAAAGGAAAAAGATTAACAATAGCACCAAGTTCAAGCAAAGCACGATCTATTATAGAGTTCCCAATGATGCATGAAATTGTACGGCAACCATGACCTTTATATTTAGGTAGAGTGATATGCTGTATGATTTAACTCACATGTTCAGTTAAAAAGGCTTTCTTTTGCACATTATGTTTCCTTTTAACTGTGCACATATCTTTCAAAAACATAGCATAAGACGACACTTGTTTAATCACATCCAATGAAGGAATATTAATATTGACTTGTTTGAAAATTTTTAAAATTTTAGCATTTTGATTCAAATTCCTTATTGGTTGTACTCTTGGAGGTAAAGGAGCAGAAACCTTATATTTTCCCTTGTCTAAGTTGTCAGAGCTTTTAGGCTTGCAATTATCCTTACCACTACTTAGAAAAGTGAGATAGGGCTCTTGGGCTTTGGAAGGGATACTCTTGTCGATGGCCTTACCACTTTGAAGAGTTGTAATAGAATTCACATATTCTTTTTAGATTTCTTTGGGACAAGAAATATGACATTGAGTAGAAAGATTAGGTTGAGGTTGAGTAGGAAACTTACCTTTTTCTTGAATGTGCAATGAGGCTGTCAACATAGAAATTGTGCTCTTGATTTCATTGGTATCTTGTGAAGTCTGATTGTTGACATTTGTTTGTGTCTGCATGAATTTTTGCAATATATCCTCTAAACTTTTAACATGTGAAGATAGTTGGGTCAGAGTGTTGGGAGGTTTTGAAGGATGGGGGAAATGAGCACCATTATTATCTTATCAGCTAAAATTAGGGTGGTTTCTCCATCGAGGGTTGTAAATGCTTGAGTATGGAGAATGAAAGGGTTTTTGAATGTTTCCACGACATTTTCTTATTCATGCAACATTTCTTTGAAAAGTGAAATGTTTGGGCATTCCATAGTAGAATGTCCCATGATTTCACAAATACCACAAATTTCTTTAGTTTTTCTTGGTTTAATTTCTTGTACTTTCCTAAGCTCCACGGCTTAAACCTTTCTAGTTAAACTAGTCATCCTAGCACTTAGATCATCTTCTAGACTAAGGTGATATTTTCGTTTAATATTAGCAAGATTCAATCTAATGGAACCTTCAGAAGGGTAAACTATGTGCCAAGATTGTGAATTTTCTGCCAAATGCTCTAGGTAGTCAAAGGCCTCTTCAGGTTCTTTATCAAGGAACTCTCTGTTACACACTGTCTCAACAAATTGTTTAGCTTCGGGACTTAAACCTTCATAGAAGAAACTTAAAGTCCACCAATTTTCAAAACCATGATGTGGGCAAGAACTTAACAAATCTTTGAAACCTTCCCAACATTGAAGAAATGGTTCATTTGAATTTTGCAAGAAATTTTGAATTTGTCTTTTAAAAGCATTGGTGCTTTTGTGTTGGATTTTTTTTTTAAAATTCAGTTTGCATTTCTTTCCAAGTACCAATTGATCTTGGTTTTAAATTGTTAAACCAAATTTTCACCTTTACCTTTTAAAGAAAAAGGAAATAATTTGAGTTTATCAATTTCATTAGCACAAGGTGGATCATTAAAGGTGGCACATACTTCATCAAGATATTTAAGATGTAAGTAACGAATTTCAGGTTCTAAGCCATGAAAATTAGGAAGTAAACTTATGATTCTATATTTGAACCGAAAATTATTTTCATTCAAAGGTAAAACAAAGCAAAAGGGTGTTGAGTTCCAAGGAGCTTGCAAGTAATCACGCAGGGTGCGCACTTGTCGAATCTTAATTTCATCAGGAGCTCTTTCAATCTCATCCATGATTGGAGAATGTGGAGGTGTCTCAATCAAATTACCGACAAATGTTTCACAATTTTTTCTAACTAAACGACGAGAATTAAAATCACCATGCCAAATATGCATAAACAAATTAGGCGGTAGAACAAGCCAAATATAGGTACATAAAAAAGAATACTTATAAACTTGTAACCTAAATCTTACCTTCCCCGGCAACGGTGCCAAAAACTTGACAGTGACTTTCTAAGTCTAAAACCCAAGTGTAGGTTATATTCAAGTAATAAAATCTCGGGAGTCCGAGGTCGATCCACAGAAAAGTTGATTAGAACTTACAAGATTACAAGTATTATGCTAGAACAGAAATTTAACACTTAACTTTGGAATAAGTATTGATAATGAAAGTAGTAGCTAGAAATACTAAAAATAAAAAGTTAACACAAGAAAATAAAAACAAATACCTGGAAGAAAATATGCTGAGGAAACTAGGGAGCAATATCAAATTTTACTTAAGCCCAATATCATGCATTATCGGGTTATTATGCTTGAGTAATCCATGCATGCAAAAAACCCCAAAAGAAAAGTTACCAAGCCATAGACCAAAAATAATTAAAAGTTACAAACCAAAACTAACAGAGACTGATTAATACTTATTAAAAATAGTCCGAGGTCCAAGGTGATTCTCCGAATGCCGAGTCCGGTCTTAACTTCGAGGTTTACCTGAAAAGTTAAACATTATTGGGGGTAAGCTTATGAAAAGCTTAGTGTGAGTCGAACAATTATTTAAATAGACAAAAACATAAAATACAATGAAATATATTAGCATTAAAGGAAGAAAACAGAACTTTCATAGGAATTTCATATCATTATATAGCCATTATCAAATTGATGCCAAACGGTGTATAAGCATGGGACATCATTCATTTGAGTAACAATCATTAATTTCGATACCATTTAATATAACACAATACAACACATATCACAAATCAATAACATTTGAATATGTCGTAAGCATGATGCAATGCAAAAAGGTTCCTACCCGTACCATCCGCTACACACACATATTAAAAAATAAGGGATTTTGCAAATTTTAATTATTTTGCAAGGGAAAGGATTCAAACTTGGGACTTCATTTAATTTTCATGGTTTCTCATATTTATTTTAACCATTAGGCTTTTTCCTCATTCTTGAAATAATTTTGCAGTATTTTTTTTAAAAACAAGGCATGTCACAGACTAGGGTTTAAGGCAAAATTTGTAAAATAATAAAAATGGTGAGAGAGAAGGGATTTAAACCTGGGTTTCAAGGAACATTTAACTAACACTTAACCAACAAACCAATATCTTATTTATTTCCTAAAAATGCATATATAATCTTAAAAATTAAGGCTTTACCACTCTCTCTCCCACTCTCTCTCGATTCACAAACTCGATTATACTAAACTATAATTTTTGGGATGTTACAATTTTTTTCATTTTGGGGTTTTATGCATGCATATTCATTTCATTGATGGGATTTAATAACGTGTTTTGAAATTGGACACTAAATGATACTCGATTTAACTAAAATTTTTCATAAATTAAGTTTTTCGTTGCAAAAAAAAAAGTTAATTTTTTTTGAATGAAATGACAAGCACCATGTTTTCTAAAACCATGCTATCACTAAGAAAATGACTTAAGATAGTTGACTTAAATTATTAACGTTTTCCAAATTAACTCAAGAGTACACCATAATTTTTCTTAAAAGAGAGTAGTTATGGTTTTCAAAGAAACGGTAGGTCTTTCAGTCACACAAGTGGCTAATCTGGTTTTCACAATTCGATCATAACGTCTAGCCCGGGTGGGGAATGATACAACATGAGACGGATTCGAACAATATCGCTTGAGCATGGATACATGGAATACAACATGAGTCTTTTGCAATTCCAACGGTAGGGCTAAGTGATATGCTACTGGTCCAATTGTTCAATAACTTTATACGATACGATAAATCTGGGACTCAATTTCCTTTTGTTACCAAAACGTAGAACCTTTTACCATGGATAAAATTTCAAGAATACCTTATCTTCCATTGTATACTCAATATCTCACCTCTTTAGATCAGCGTACGATTTCTGTCTATCAAATGTTGCCTTTAATCTATCATTGATCAACTTTACGATAATTTTTGCTTCCTAAATCAATTCTAGCCCAACGATCCTTCTTTCATTCAAATCTGACCAACAAATAGGCATTCTATACCTACAACTATATAAAGCCTCGTACAGAGCCATTTGAATACTTGATTGATTGGCTATTTAACGTTACAGCAATAATGTGCAAGCGTACACTAGCGATGCAAGTATAGTAGAAAGATGTGAGTTTGTCAGATATCGATCCCACAGGGATGGTAGTCTTTTGTCTATTAATGTCGGTGCAATAACTAGATATAAACAACATAAATTTTGAGGATAGGTGTCGATGCAATAACTTGAAAACAATAAAATAAAATATGATAATGATAAAATGGGATCCCCAACATGAATCTTCAGCAGAATACTAAGTGCTTACAAGGTATAAAAGTATATGTGATTGTCGAGGCAATAAAATTTAATGTATATCTTACCCAGTGTTACTCATCTATTTAATCTGAGACTTAAACATGCATATTAACCTCACCTTCCAATGATGGTAATATGGCACTATTAAGAACAAGTGGACTAAATTTCTCTAATCCTCACTCAACTTCCGTTGTAATGCTTATTGGCTTAAACTGTCACTGCACTTTCCAGTATCAGTGATTGCAATAACACTTTCGTGTTAAAAACATTCAAACCCCAAGATTAAATAATAAAAGCAAGATTAATTATGATAAGAATTAACCAAGAATTCATGTGTACTTCCATACAAACAGAAAACAGAGAATAATCACTAGCATTTAGAAAGAAATAAGAAAGAATCGAATGAAAAATACTATCCTTAGACAACTTGACTGAATCTCTTTATTCCCTCTTATCTCGCACTTAGGTCTCCTTGTCAGAAGCTAGTCTGCATATGGATTTCACGTTGGCTCACCTGTGAGAGGCTTAAGCTTCCATGGCCACAAGCTTCAAGGTAGGATAATGAAGATGATGATGGAGAAAAAAGCTCTCTTTTTCTTCTCACATCCACCTTTTATGTCCCCCTCCAATAGTACAAGTGTCCTTTCCTCAGAATTATTCTGTCCTTATAATTACAGGGTGGTTAAGCTAGACTAGATAGCTCACGTAATTTTGGTTCTTATCTGGAAAACTGTCAAGTACGGTGACAATTCTGGACGCAATCTGAAATTAACTCATACAACGATATTAATGCAATAAGATAGCAAAATTAAGGATAAAATAGGCTAGGATTCACTGAGTTATAAAA
>JABEZY010272127.1:0-10144 GCA_013467495.1 Gossypium gossypioides
TTATAAAATTTTAATTTTAAAAAAATAAAAATCAATTAAAACATAAGAGAAGAAAAGATGGTAGTGGAATAGGAGAGAAAACATATTCTCTTTTTATATTCAACAAATGAATCCATTGATGGAGGAGCTCTTAACTCACGACCTAGAGTTCTTGATTTTTAAGCTTCAATTGGTTAGTTCAATTTAGTCATTTTCTTGTAATTTTTATGTTTTCAAAATCCCAAAAGCTTAAGCTAGCTAACCCATGTGCTATCTTTTTGGTACTATTAAAGATTGAGAATGATACCATTATTGAATAGTTGAAGGTTTAGGTGCGAATTTGATATATTTTAAGTTTTGAATTGAAAAATGACTAATTTGTAAAATTAATTGATGATTTTGTTCAATAGTAACTAAAATGCACAAATTTTGAAATTTGTGGGGAAATTGAGAAATGAGAGGTCCTACATTGACTCTAATGAATTTGACTTAAAAATTGGAGGCTAAATTAGAAAGTTAAGTTAGTTCCAATTTCAGGGATTAAATTAAATAAAATGTAAAAGTTACATAAATTAACAATTAAATGTGAAAATGGTTGTGTATTGATAATTTTATATGTTGCCTTAATCTGTAGCTAACGTCGATCAGCATTCCTCAAAAAAGAAAGGAAAAGACAGTCATCGATGAATAGCTCGTTGTTTACAGTTTCTGTTTCTATAATCTGAACTACTTTGTAAATGTTGCATATTGACTTGTTTGTGCATGGTAAGAACATAAGGTTAAATACTTTGTTATAGTGAGTTGTATTAGATTAATTTGAATATTGTTTATGAGGACTAATTGAATATATGTGAAAATTGTGTATGTTTATATAAATGTGAACTTCAATAGATATTGAGATGATTTATGCTACCATATATATGAATAAATGAATTCATGATGAAAATCCATATGAATTGAGATTTTGGTTGATAATGAAATGAGAAATGATTACCCTTTTAACTGTTCGAGCAGAGTTGGGTATAGTTCGCATGCCATAGGATGAGAAGAGTTCAATGTTACTTCGACTACAAGTTGATGAGGCACTAGGTGCCAAATTGCTTCAGTTATACCAATGAGACACTGATTGTCAGACTTATTAATAAGCACTAGGCTCAACTATTTGCTTCATATTTATCCTATGAGGCACCAGGTGCCAAACTGGTATGTTGGTTGGATCCGTATATCCATCCGAGTCTGAGTCATGTTAATAGGGAAGGAAATAAATGGTAAAAATGAAATATTCATTGTTGAATTGATGTTGATGAACAAGTCCTCCAATATATGAGATTGAAAAATCTATATATGTAGTATTTGATATTGAAATGGCAAACAGATAATAAATGGAAGTGAAATGTAAAATGGAATATGCAATTGTGAAATGGGTTGGAACATTGATAGATTATGTTCATTTAATTCATGAATTTCAAAATTGAGATGAAATGTGCCACCATATGAATTGAGTTATCAAATGTCATATGAAATGAAATTGTTATGACTTAATATTAGTAAAATGTGTTAGTTGTGAACAAAGAATGTGTGAATTGATATAATTGACATGTTAATTGCATATCATCACTTATTTTAACCAAGACATCTTAAATGACTTACGTTATGTTTTAATGTTTGGTTTATAGAAATACCATTGAGTTATACTCAGCGTACGATTTTGTTTTCCGTGTGTAGGCTAGGTACTTTTCGATTCAATCGTCAACTCGGCATCCAGTGACATGTACCTAAGGTGTCATTTAGACATATAATGTTCTATTTTGGATTTTGTTGCCCTCTGGGGAATCATGTATATTTATATATGTGTGTGTGTGATGGCAAAGTTATCTTGTTGAATGGTTTGGTATTTATGCTTATATGTCGGCTAGATAATATGTTATGCAATAGGTATGGATAAGTGCATGCTCATAAGGTTGAGTTGAGGTAGCTTTTGTAACACCCCAAAATTGGGCCTAGGAGTTTTAGGGGTATTTTAAGAATTTTATCCTTAGAGTGTTCGAAATTTTGCGACATGGTTTATCGGTAATATTTTTTACTATGGTTTTTAGAAAATTAAATCAATTTCTAAAAATGAGTTTTAAATACCTTTAATTTTGAAAATAGTCAAAACTTAGAATTTTTAAGAGGCAATTAGACCAAATTTTAAAAATCAACCAAATAACCCCCACCTGCAGCTTATATTCACGTTAGCTTTCTCCCCTTTTGCTTTGTTGACCATCCGTTACTCTCCCAAGTCTCTCTGATTAAATTTTCTTCTACAAACTTGATTCCTTTTGATTTATACCATCAACCAAGCCATATACCTTCATAATGTTGCAAGAAAAACACCCAAAAACACCATAGTTTTCTCCATTGTCAAGCTTTTGGGTTTTCGATTAAACACTTGGATTTTCATCGTCTATGGTAACGATTCAACTTCTAATTAGTTTTTAATGTTATTTAGTCTTCAAAACTGAGTTTTTAGCCATTAAATCATATGTTTTGAATAAAAGCCAAAAATTGAGTCGTTAATGGTGGATTTTGGGTAAAAACGTGGTTTCAAAGTGTTTTTCAACTTGTTTTGAAGTTTTGTTAAAGATTTATTGAGTTTTAATGAATTTTTAGAAAATAGCCATAAAACATGTCGAAAAAGTCGATACCATGAATTGAGTATTTCATTGTAGTTTAAAGGTTGGGAAATAGTCGTAGGTGAATTATAAGATGAGGAGAATTGGTTTTAAGTGAAAAGATTAAGTATAGACGATGATATTAAGATTTCAAGTTTTTTATGTTGAAGGTTTCGGTCAAAAGAGAACCCAGCTTAGGCTTGTGCTTTTGGATTTTTTAATGTGAGTCTTTGGTTGAATGTTAATTGTGTTGTTGTGTGATTTACTTTGTTGAAGTGTTCAAATCGATAGAACCTTCTATGGGTAGAGCTAAAGGCAAGGAAAAGCTAGTTTAAGTTTCGACTTTTTGGTGAAAGCATAATCGGTGATTGTTTGGAATTGTTGCCAGTAGACACGATTCATAGTGTTAATTGAGAGCTTAGGAATAGTTTAAAACCCTATCTTAAGTTTCAAATGTAAGCTTTCTATTTCCCTTATTTTATTATTAGTAAATTATGTGATTATGTGAATAATTGTGGATTGATTATTATGATGTGATGTTGTGTTATGAGACATGTGTGATGACTATTGTGAATTGTGTTGTGGCATGATATACATGCCAAATGTCAATGATAATGATATGCTAGTGATGCAAATATGTAGCGAAAGTAAGCGAAATTTCAGTAAGTATATGTGTGTTGAATTGTGGAATGTGATATTATTATGATAGGTAATATGTGAGAATACTTGTATGTGATATATGACGTACTGATTTTAATCCACACATATGTGATGGATCAATTAGCATTATTATGGCACTTAAAGTGCAATTAAATGTGAATTTGATAAGCATACATTATGTACAAGTTGTGATGTAAATTGATGAATATGAACAAAGATTTTGTGTATTAAATTAGTAATTAAAATGTGTAATTATGGATATTTTGGCCTTGTGACCTTATGAGACCGTTGGATATAGTTGGCATGCCATAAGATTGTGGGTACTTACCTATATGTGTTTTGTGATTTGGGCGTTGAGGCCTTGGGACATGTTGGAGAGATAAGGGAATCTGAGCTAAGCTTCATTCAACGTGACATGTTAGGTGTGTTGGAGAGTGTTAGCTTTATGCTTCACTTATGGGACAAGTTTGACTCCATGAGTCTATTTGGTGTGTTGGAGATCTGTGTATCTGATTAGTGATGATAGAGCTCACTTTATTTTTCGTAACCTTAAAAGCCAAACTATCATAAAATGTGATTGAATGTGATTGAATGTGATTTATATGTGCTATGATACATGCTAAAATAATTATGTTATTAATGTGATAAATGTGTAATAGTATAAATGGAAGATGATTAAACGTGTGAAATATGATATTAGAGTTAAATATGTTATGAATATGTGACATGTTTGCTTAGTCGATGCATAATGACTTGTTTGCATAGTTGATTGAGTTTTAGTTCGATTGGCATGAGTATGTGGTTGCTATGTAAATTATCATTTAAATGTGATATTATATGTTGTAATAAAAATGTTAGTTTGTTCTTATAGTAAATTGTGTATGTAATTATGGTTTGGACCATTTCCATTTAACTTGTGAATGCATGTGAATATATCAACTAGATTTGTGGGTTATTAAAGCATGTATACATTGTTTAGTCATGATGAATTATTGTTAAATGAATTATATATAAGCAAGTTGAGTGTAATTGCACGTAGGAGTATATGTTAGTTTTATGATTTAATGAAACGTGAATATGATATATTGACTTGATTAGAATATGGTTGTGAACGTGTTGTAGTTTGCTTTTGTTTAACCTTTGATATTGTGTGTACATTGTGGTTATTTTGAGCATTCGCTGAGCTTGTTAAGCTCATCCACTCCTTTCTTAAAACAATTGCAAATTAGTTGTGTGCCGGTGTGAGCAATGCAAGGGATGATCCAAGGAAGTCCTTTTCTGCTATTTCTTAGGTGTTATTGTTCTTTCTTTTCGTTTTAGGAATAAGGCAATGTGGTAGACTTTTACTGATATCTGTCATGATGTTATGGAAGTTCCATAGCTTAATTTTTCTTAGGATTTTGAGAATTGAATCGTATTATGCTGATTATTAATTAAACTTATTTTTGATGTTTGAGACTAGTATTATGGCCGTTTTGATGTTTATTTGATGATCATATGATAGCATGGTGAATTGATACAAGTTGGAATGACTTATATGCTTAAAAGTATTGTATTTTTCTGGTCTAAAGCAAAGGTATAAATATTAGTGTTGTAAAAATGATTCCTCTGTGATTTTGAGATGTGCAGGAAGTTAGAATCGTAAATTGGTATCGATACCATATCACAAATATCAATACTCGGGGTAATTTTATTGATACTTTTCAATTGTACTAATATTTTCCTATGTTTTAATTTTAGACAAGAAACAGAATGTTGATTTGGTACCGACTTTCCATATGGTATCGATACCGTACCAAGAAAATATCGATACCCTTATTCTAGTATTGATACCTATTTGATTGTCTTGGAAATTTTTCTAAGTGGTCCTAATGCATGTTTAATTATTATAAGTTTATTTATAGTATGTTTGGCATGTTGTAATGATGATTGATAAATGTTTGACTAAAAATTTATAAAATCAGTGATAAAGAGGATGATTTCTTAATAATGTGACAATTTACTATGAGTATGATATAAGACGGTAGTATGGCATCTTCATATTCAGGCTTGGAGACCAGGCCAGGTATAGGGTGTTATAACTTTAATGGCTAAATAGATGTAAATTTTTTTATTGTATTGAGATGTCTTTGAAGGCATATTGAAATGGTATAAATGTGGTGTTTTGGTTTATTTTGAATTGTTGAACTGAAGTGTCAATTGTGGCATATTTGTTAGACACTTAGGACGGTTGTTATACATGATGTTTTTGGATTGATTTTGATGCTTTTGAAAAGGTTGAGAAATGGTATGATGGTTGCTTTTGACATAAGTAAACTAGGGTTAGAAAGCTAGTTTTAAAAGGTTCTTTCAGGTATACACGACTTGACATACAACTGTGTGCCATACACGAGCATATGGCATGACCGTCTGTATGTTTTGGGTGATAATTGGTGCACACAGCCATCGTTTGTTACATGGCCTAGTGACACGACTGTGTGACATCTTTTGAATAATTACACTTTTGACCAACATGGCAAAATAGTTCCTGAACTTCTGCAAATTCTATAGTTCAATCTAGGTAAGTTCGTACGGTTAAAATTGAACAGTTATATAAATAGCTGATTGGTATTACATAATATAACATATATATTCCAATGTGGGAAATGAATCATTATCAGAGTTATAATATTGAAATTAATGTTCGATTTGAATTGAACGCGGGATAGAGTACATTCATTTTTTGGTGTATTACGGAGGTTTGGAGTGGAGATAGTATTAGAGGGAGATATCTGCATATTACCCAAGTAAACCGAGGTTCAGCATTTGTCGTGAACTCTCATGTTATACTTTCTCTTTGGCATGTTTCGGGTGGATTAGCTTTTATGAGCTTATGTTCAGCTCTTATGAGCTTCTGTTAAGCTCTTATGAGCTTCTGTTAAGCTCTTATGAGCTTCTGTTGGTGTGTTTCGGGTGGACCAGCTCTTATGAGCTTTTGTTTGGTGTACTTCAGTTGGATTAACTCTTATGAGCTTTTGTCTGGTGTGTTTGGTCTATTTGACGATGTACTCTTATCAGTAAGTCGTTCTTCGAATGGAAAATCTCGCTAAGGTAATCTGTTTAATGAATTTTAAAGATATGTTATTTATTCAATATTGATATGAGCATAGATGAATTTATTGATTGAAATTGTGAATGAGAGGGAGTTCTCGTGGATTATTATGTTTGAATTAATATATTTAGTTCAGTAAGATTTATCGTTTAATATGTCAAACTTACTAAGCTTCATTAAGCTTACTTGTGTTGTTTAAAGTCATTGTAGATTCTCAAAAGGTTGGACAATCAGATCGGCACTCAAGTCACACTATCCAGCTCATCTCGGTAGTTTTTGGAACGTTTATTTCAGATTATATGGCATGTATAGGCTCTTGTTTTATTTTGGTTAATGTTTGACTTATGTAAATATTATGAATGATATTTTGTGCATATAACCAACTTGCATATTACTTGAGAATAAGGTATAGTTTTTATGCTAGTATGAATAGTGTTTATAAATGGATGTTGTAATTGTGGTACCTTTGATAGGTATTGCTTGAACGAATTGATGAATTGAATTGAAGTTTATTTTGATGTATTATATAAACTTGTGGTATGAATGAGGGTACATTGGTCAGGCACTGATTAGGTTGGTTTCGGTGTGTCTATGGCTCAATTTATGTCATTTTGAATTTTTGTTTTGGTTGGTATTTGAGTTTCTTCAAGTCCAAGAGAAATTGAAATGGTAAACTTTTGTTTTAAGGTTCATTTTGGGTTGTGTCTCAGTCGTGTGTGACACACGGCCATGAGACACGGCCGTGTGTCCTCTGTAGGATTAAGGCATGCAAGTCAGGCAGTTACATGACCTAGCACACAGCCTGGCACACGGACGTGTAAGACCATTTCGAAAGTTACATGACCTGGCACATGGGCCTCTGGCTTGACCATGTGGCCCAAGTTAGTGAGTTACACAGGCATGGACATGGGCGTGTGTCTCAACTCTGTGAGTCACACAGCCTGGCCACACGACCGTGTGACCTCTGCAGTCTAAAATTTTTAACTTTTTCCTAAAATCTCCAAATGTTTCCTATTTAGTCCTAGACTGTTTCTATAGTAATTTTTGGGCCTCGAATGCTCAATTAAGGGACATTATGTATGCATTTGAATGAAATTAGATTATGTTTGCATTGATGTATGATTTGAATGGTTTACTATTCTGTTTGTTTGGTAATGCTCCATAACCCTCTTTCGACGATAAATACGAGTTAGGGGTGTTACATTTAGTGGTATTAGAGCTACGGTTTAGTCGATTCTTAGATTGAACATAGCGTGTGAAATATCTAGAATTACATGCCATATAAATCTATGATAGTGTGATGCGTTTGATCCTATCTAACCTTTATTTTCTTATAGATTGTAAGATATTAGATAGATTTGATTGTGCTGACAATAATGAGGTTAATAGTAATGTACCGACCTCTAATCATGGGATGTGTAATAGTGTTCCAATTCCTCCGGCTCAGGAACATGAACTTAAAAATATGTTCTTTGGGTATATGAACCAGTGGTTCTGCGACTTTATTCAAATGAATAATTCGACTCAACGACCTCCACCCCCTATTGTACCCCCTGTTACACCACATGTTGTACCTCTGGTTGCACCTCCACGTCCTCTTTTGATTTAGCCTAGTCGATGTATTCCAGTTGAGAAACTCAGAAAGTGTGGTTCCGAAGAATTTCAGATCAAATCAGAGGATGATCCGGTTAAAGCTGAGTATTGGCTTTAGAATATCTTACGGGTTTTTGAAGAAATGGCTTGCTCTCCTTATGATTTCTTTAGATGTGTTGTTTCATTATTAAAAGAGGAAGCGTACAGTTGGTGGTCTACAATAGTAGCTGTGTTACCGAGGGAGGAAAATTTCCTAGGAATTCTTTCAGACCGAGTTTAAAAAGAAATATGTCAGGAAAAGGTATCTTGACAAGAAAAAGAGAGAATTTCTTGAGTTACGTCAGGGAATGAGATTGGAATTTGAATACGAGAGAGAATTTGTGTATCTCAATAAATATGCCCAAGAAATTGTGCCTACTAAAGAAGAGATGTGTATCTGGTTTGAAGATGACCTGAATGATGAAATCTGAATGCTGATCAAAGGTAATAAAATTTGAGAATTTGTTATCTTATCTGGTCGTGCACAGAAAATGGAATAAGTGTACAACTGCAACATACAATGGGATAGATGGATTTGAGAATTTCACAAGAGAGGTTCTTTCAAGTCGTTTTCTGCATCACCAGCGAAGAAGACTAAAGATGATTTTAGCCGGGCTACCTCAGTGTCTGAGCATTCGAACAAAAACAAGACGATTCATCATGATTTCAGAGTACCTACTAAACCAGCTAATAGTGTGGGAAGTGTACGAAATGCTCTAAAGCTCAATTGTAGATATTGTGGAAATATCATCTTGGCGAGTCTAGAGGTAAATCGGGAGCCTATTTTAGATGTGGGTCGACTGATCATTTTATTTGGAATTTTCTTAAATCGCCAAAAGAAGATGAAGATCAGAAAGAAAAGCAAATGTCTAGCTCTCAGAAAAGTAGACGTCCAAGCCAGAATAGTACTACCGGGACAACTCATACGGGAATGAAAGACACTGTCATTCGGTTAGAGGCTAGGGCACCTACTAGCACCTACGCCAGTCAAGCCAGGGAGGAAACTACTGCTCCAGATGTGGTTGCTAGTATATTTTATCTCTTTGATGTTATTGTGTATGCATTGATTAACCCTGGGTCAACTCATTCTTATATTTGCACTGCATTACTAACGGAAATAAAATTACCTATTGAATCTACTGATTATGATATTCAAGTTACTAATTCACTAGGTCAGAGTGTGATAGTTAACTTAATTTGTCGTAATTGTCCACTAAAAGTTAGAGGCTATGAATTCCCTATCGATTTGATGTTGTTACCCTTTCGGGAATTTAATGTTATTTTAGGTATGGATTGGCTATCTGGTCGGCTGTTTAACATCACAGCAATAATGTGCAAGCGTACACTTTTGATGCAAGTATAGTAGACATATGTGAGTTTGTCGATTATCGATCCCACAGGGATGGGTGTCTTTTGTCTATTAATGTCGGTGCAATAACTAGATATCAACGAGATAAATTGTGAGGATAGTTGTCGATGCTATAACTTTAAAAACAATAAAATAAAATATGATGATGGTAAACTGGGATCCCCAACATGAATCTTCAGCAGAATGCTAAGTGCTCATAAGGTATAAAAGTATAGACGATTGTCGAAGCAATAAAATTCAATGTATATATTACCCAACATTACTCCTCTATTTAATCTGAGACTTTAAACATGTATATTAACTTCACCTTCTAATGAAAGCAATGCTGCACTATTAAGAACAAGTGGACTAAATTCCTCTAATCCTCACTCCACTTCCGTTGAAATGCTTGTTGGCTCAAACTGTCATTGCACTTTCCAGTATCAAGGAATGCAATAACACTTCTGTGTTAAAAAAAAATCAAACCCTAAGATTAAACAATAAATGAAATATTAAATAAAATAACATTTCCCCAAGAATTCATCAGTACTTCCATACAATTAGATCACAGAGAGTAATTATCTGTATTTAGAAGGAGATAAGAAAGAATCGAATGGGAATATTATCCCTAGACAACTCGATTGAATCTCTTTATTCCCTCTTGATACGAGTCACAAAGGTCCAACCCAAGCCCAAGAACGTGATGGGCTCAAATTACCACAAGGCCTAATAACGAGGTCAAAGGCCCGACAAATGCGTTCCAAACTAAATGGGACCATT
>JABEZY010272185.1:0-14122 GCA_013467495.1 Gossypium gossypioides
ATGAATGGTAAAAATATTAATTTTATATATCTTTTAACATTATTCACACACCAATTGATGTGTTTCGACCGGTGTGATTAAAATTGGACTAAAAAAGATAGTGCAACTAGAACATGTGATAGGGACAGCGGACCAAGATCGTATTCAAATTATTCGACTCTGAAAAAGATTTCGATCTGACCTGAAAGAAGAAACAATAGATTTAAAAACAAAGAAAACTAAAATAACTAAAAGAAGAAATTCAAAAAAAAAAGATTCAAAACATAAATAAATTAAGAAAAAGGAAATTAAAAGGTAAAAGATGGATCGAATAAACTGATAGATATGGATAGAAGATAGTTGTCCATCTAAACCCTTTGAGATATAAACCCTAAAAAATTTAATTAATAGCTCTAATTAGTCCTCCAAAAAATAAATTTTGGCAAATTGAAGGATGGAAAATAGATTCTCATGATTCCTTTAAAAAAATAAAAAAGAAAAATCACTTTTGAAAATTACAAGAAAGCAATCTTGCACAAAAGAAATTAACTCTAAGAGTTGACAATTTTATCAATGAATGAATCAATCATAGAATGAATAATGAAGAGGCTTTTATATAGGCTAGTTAATTACATCTAAATAAAACTCTCAATTATAATGAAACTCTAATAAATCTAAACAATAAGTAGTTTTAGTAGAACTAAACTTTCTTATTGACTAAGAAACATATAACTCTTAAAATACTTTAAATACTTAAAATATATCCTAAAATTCGGTATAAATAAATAACAAAAATATAAAAACTAATAGATACAATATTAGACTTGTTTATAATCAAAATTAAGCCTAAAAATTAAACCTAATATGACTTAAACTTGAATTAAAGCCCGAAACTCGTAATTTCCCATAATAATCCCATTCAGAAATTCTGCTCGTGTGGTCTTCACTAAAATAGCTATAACTTGAGCTCCTGGACTTGAAATCGGATGATTAAAGGTGCATTTCGAAGTTAAAAGATAAATATTTGAATGTTATGAAGACATCTCAACCTAGAAATGTCTGGATCCCATTCAAAAAGTCGCTGCAAGTCGACTAATTTTTCAAGCTTGAAAATTAACATCTTCGATAAATAGAATTTAATAAATTTCACCCTATACGTGCATGTATCATTCCCCTTTTCCTCAAAAAGATTCATCCTCAAACCTTGTCTTTGGCCAAACAAGAAATAATCTTTCTCATTGGTAGAATGATTTAATTCAGCTTCTCCCAAAGGATCAACAAATTTCTTAAAGAAAGAAACAAGTCTACTAGATAAATTCAAGTTCAAGTTAGTGAAAACATAATGATTCCTCTCCTTTGTATAGTATGTTTCTTTCTTTGCATTCTCTTTTTCAATGAGAATTGAATTCTCTAATTTTACCTCATAGGAATTTTCACTCGCCAAAGTTGGACTATCAAATTAACTTTTATTGCTTAAAATTTCTTCTCTCAGTCTTTTTACATAAATCATTCTCACTTCCTTTTAACCCCTCACAAAAAAATTGAACAATGAATTTATCATCACAACTTTATTTATCACTAGAGGAAATCTCAACAATAGGCATAGGATCACATAAAATTTCTTCACAAATGGCATCGACAAAAGTTTCTTGTTGACATATCTTATTATTTTCAAAGGTAGCACTAAACGAAGACTCCTCAATTGTAACCTCCCAAACTCGGTCTAAACGTTACAGCTGAATTCTGAAGGCCACCATCGAAATGGTCAAGTAAGTTCGTTCGGTTTGAAAACCACTATTTTGATCAATTTACAAAAAGCTTAGCACCGTTGCCTTAGGTTTATTAAAAACATTCGATTGTTAGGTAGTCTATAATTTAAGTCCAATTTATTCAAATTGATTTTTTTAGTAAACCTTTAAAAAAATACGTTTTACCATTTTGCAACGGAAAAAGTGTTGCTTTAATTTTTGTAAGAAAATCTGCGTTTTAAGCCATATTAATTCGATTATTAAATTTGTTCGATTTTTATCCAAAATACCATGCATGCAAAAACAAATAAAAACAACTCATTCCACAATACAAATTAACAAAATTTACAATCCCAAAAATAAAACCAAAATAGATAAAGTAAAATGAAAAATACTTTATTAACTGAAAATCTGAGACGAGACCTCCGAATTGCTGAGTTCGATCCTAACCTTGTGGGTTATTTATAAAAAGTAAACTAAAAGGGGAGCTTGAAAAGCTCAGTGTGAGTCTAAGCATACCAAAAACATTTTATAGGCATATGATCAGTCAATGAAGCATACAACCATTAAAATAATTTATATAGTAAATCATGGCATGACAATATTTTGTAAATGGCATGCTCATATGAAACAATGCAAAAAGTCCTTCCCATCCATCCACTACACACCACGAGTTTCCCAGAGCCCATCATTTGAACAAGAAAACAATAAGAGTTGAAGCTTGATGTAGATAAATCACCTGTAAAAATATGTAGTTGAAACTGCAAATAATTTGCAGACAAGCTTTTAGTAAGTTGCGATAAGTCACCAGCACTCCAACAATACTCCGAGGGCACAAATATACTGCTAAACAATAATGCGATAAACCGTCGATATTCCATGGAACTCTTCTGTCACGCAATCAATCCCAAACTTATGCAATGCAATATGACAAACTAATAATATAGCATATAATGCTAATGAGTAACTGAACCAATAATAGTGACATGCTTAACATGCTTTGCATCCAATATACACAGTAAAATTCAGTGGCATGCTTATTCATGCAACCAATAAACAATAACACATCATACAACACATAAGGTGTACAATTAGTAATTTCTTTTAGCACTTAGACATTTACTTAATCACAATAAAGGCCCTTAAACATTCGACCATTACCCTTTTAGTACTTACCTTAATCAAAAATCCCTAATCCAACTCAAGGCCATTTAGCCATGCACAAATCAATATGTATAATTGATCAACATGCACAATACTTAATTTCAATAAACATCAAAACACCCAAAGGTAAGACCCACACCTAATTAATCGCGAAACCAAAATACTAATGCTATCCTGTAGCTCCAACGTTTAGATCTAGATAGATCTTGATCAAATCTATACTTGATACATACAAAACACGACTAAACCAACCTTCAATCACCTATACAAGATTCGACCAAAGAAGGAAATACATCAAAATTTTCAGATCTAAAGTTAGGGATCAATACTTACTCCATTTGGCTTATGACAAGATTGCAAACAAATTTATGATGTTATTACTGATCTGTATGGTTTTGGATTTGGATCTTGAATCAATCAAAACACAAAAAGAAAGGGACATGTGAGATTCGACCATTACAAGTATCAATCGTTCATTACAAAATATGAAAGAGGAGAAAAATGACTTAGATCAGATTTAAAAAGCTTCACTTACACTTATTGGTTTCTAGATCTGAAATAACGAATCAATAGAAAATGGATGAACACTTCAGTCGGCCAAGACATGAGGCTGATTTCAGCAATAAAAATGAAAGAAAAGTGGGAAAAAGGGTGCGGCAATGGAAGAAAAATCAGTAGCAAAAAATGAAAGAAAAAGATGAGTAAAAAGGAAGCAAAAATGTACAACAATGGTGGGAAAAAATGACAGCAACAAGTGAAAAGAAAGAGAGAGTGTAGAAAACCTTAAGAGATACGTCAATAGTGAAGGAAAAATGGTAGCAAAGGAGATCAAAATGGCAGCAACGATGGAATAAAAGTGCAACAATATTTGACCCTAAATAGAGAATGAATGAAAAGCAAAAAGGGAACAACAATATGTGGTATGAAGCACAACTAAGGTTGATGGGGTGGCACAATGAAGAAGAAAGAAGAGAAAAGTAAAGTGAAAGAGAGGAATAAGAAGAGTGGGATGACAATAGAGAAGAAAATAAGAGCAAAAATAGGCTGAAAAAAATAGAAGATGCTATATACTAAGGTTTAGAAGCATGGGGCGACAATAGCTAGGGTTTTGGGCAAAAATACAGTAAATAAAAATTACGTAGGAGAGGGGAATTGAACTCGGGTCTTGACGCCACTAAACATGCGAATGTCTAGACTATAAATAATGCAGTAAAATGGATAAAAATAGAACAGCAGTGTCCGTAAGTATAAGGGTCAAATTGTAATATAGAAGAATGTTACAACGAAACACTCAATAAAGTATTCTGAGGATCGTACCCAAGGGAGGTTGAATTAAGCCGAAATTAATTCTCTACACTATCAAGTGTAAATAGTATTGATTTAAAATTATATTATGAAAAACCAAATTATCATCAATTAATCTAATTAACCTAAAATAATCAACCAATTAAACAACCGGAAGAAATTAAATAAAGCAAATAGGAGCTTAACTCACTTCAGTGATCCTAATTAACTTCAGAACTCAGGTTTTATCGAGTTAGCTATTAATTAACTAGTCATTACCTTTCGGCCTCTAACTAATTAACTAACCGACCAATGCATGCTTACCTCTCGACCTCACTTTCTTGACCGAGATAAATTATGAGTTTCTCAGTAAACTTATCTCTCGATCTCGTTTATCCTAAATTACTTCCTAGGGGCGTCACTTCCTAGGGTTTAATTGCACATAATTTAAACCAACTAACTTGGATTTCAACGCTCGTTCAATCATTAATTATTCACACATCCGTTCGTTAAACTTTCTAAGAAAATTAGCTACTCATGGATCAAAATACAAAAATTCCTAAACTCATATTTAACATGCAAAACGAAAAATTAAATAAAAGTAAGATGTATAGAAATAAATTCATTTTCGATATCGATTGAAGCTCGGAAGCGAAATCTCTTTCAACTGTTGCGAAGATTACTTCTATTGCAATTGGAGTTAACACCAAAATAATGAAAAGCTAATATAATAAAGCCTTGGATCGAAATCTAATCCAAGTTAAAACAATAACAAAAATATAAAAAGGACTAAGCTAAAAAGAAAATAAAACTAAACTAAAAATCCTAAAATACTAAAACAGCTCACTTGGCCAAGCCTCCTCAAAGTGAGACTTAACATGCATATTTATAAAGTTTATGCTTAGACCTAATTAGGGATGCTAAATAGCCCAAAAATCTGTTCGTCATTCAGTGTCCCAACACAATCGGACAATGTCATGACACTGCTTTCATTTTTTGGCTATTTTATCTTCGAAGTTTGGCGTTATGACACCACTTCCGGGTGTCACAATGCTGCAATCGTCCCTTGCCTTCTAAGCTCAAAAATAATGTCCTAAACACTAGATAAAGTCGTTAGATCATCCCTAGGCCCATGGTGGCCTATTAGGTTGTTACATAACTCAAACTTGCGTAAAAACGCTTATTTTCCATAAATTAAACACAAAGCAATAAAAACTAAAAACGAAATAAAAACATATAAAAATGTTGTAAAACAAGCAAGTTAAGTGCCAAAAATACCTTAATTTGCCACAACGAATTGTGACAAATCAAACTCCCCCACACTTATTTCATTTCTTGTCCTCAAGTAGCAAGATAAAAAGAAAATAAAAAGAAGCACGCACAAAATAAATAAATAAATTCAAACAGTGCTTGAGCTTATCATATACAAGGACTAGATTGGAGCTATGTACATAGAACCAAGTGAACGAATATATAATTCTAACATGATATACAATTCACTCTCGATCTTCAATATCAGACACATTAGTTCATAAAATTATAAAACAAACAAATTTAATAGTGTTAAGTACATTGGTCCACTGAAACAAGTACACAAAATATACATTTATACTCGAAGAACACAGTAATTAGACATGTAAAAAATTAGTTAATTTTCATACATAAATCGTATCACTTAGGTCACATAGGTCTTTTCGGCTTGTAACATTTTGTGGCTTAGGTTGGTTTAGAATAAAACAATAGGCACACAAAACGGTTAAAGTATGAAAATAGTTGACACATTATATTGACCGCCTCTAGATGTGCTAATGTCTAGAGTAAAAATGATAGACAAAAGATATGAAATAAGCAGTGTCCGCAAGTATACAAGTCAGGTTGTAATATAGTTACAATGAAGTAGGTAAGTACTCCAAGGATCGTACCCAAGGGAGGCTAGCACTAATTAATCCTAACCTAAACACAACTAGATCTAATTAGTACTTTAAATAAATTATATTACGAATAAACATAGAGAGATGTTTTTAAGGTTTTTGTAATAATAAAGAGAATAGCATAAATAAAGAGACTTTTGGGAAATTAATATATAAACTTTATCAAATCTAGGTATGGGTGATTAGCTTGCTTTGGTGGTCATAAATAATTTTTGTTTCGGCTTCCTATTCAATCAACTAGTCATTAATCTAGCAAGATCTCTCAATCTTCCACTAAACTAATGATGCGACAAGAACTACTTATCTTTCAACCTGACAGTCCAAACTGGTTTGGGGCTAAGGTGTTCATGGATAGATCATACCAATTTTGGGTTAATTTCCACCTAAATGACTTCATAGGGATGTCAAGCCTAGGGCTTAAATTCTTCCTCTCCCAAACAGCTGATCCGCTAAGGAAATACTACATAGAAATTAGTTAATCTCACTTCCTTTCGCTAATCCCCCATAAAAAGACTGATCTCAGAAAACCATAGTGCCTATGTCGTGACATCGAAGGCAGTATGCTGAGGTTCATGGTAGCTTCAGGGGTGTGTTGCAACACCAAAGGCAGTATCGAGATTCTTGTATTTTGTTCCCTATGTTGCGTCATCAAACTTCTCGTGTTTCAACACAACGACCAATATTGAATTCGTACGCCCTCTGATGGTCTCCTACTCACTCACTAAGTATATTAGCTCACCCTTAAGCCTTATTCAGCCCTTAAGGTCAATAAAAGACTCATTATGCACTTTTTTTTGCATTTAGACTAAACTATGAAAACTTAATTAAAATATAATGAAAATGCTCCTATTAAGCTCTTTAAGTACGGAAACTATCTCCTTTTAACTCCTCATTTTGACTCAAAAAGTCTTAACATGTCCCATAAGTATACTATAAAGCTTAACACTCTCCAACATACCAACATGTCCCATTAAATGGAGCTTAGCTCAACATTCCCTTATCTCCGGAACTTGTCCCAGGGCCTCTCGCCCAAATCACAAAACATAAGGGTGAGTAATCACAATCCTATGGCATGCCATTATATCTAATGGTTTCAAAAGATTATAGTGTCAAAACATTTACTTAAACATAGAGCTCGCAAGTCATGAGAAGCTCGCAAATAACTGTTCATATCTAGCTCACAATAAAGAGCTCACATTTCACTGTTAATAGATATCACATAATTAACATATTCACAAAATACATGTGGCGATCCTTGAACACTCACCAATTTTTAAAAAATTCTAAACAAGCTTCGTATTTCCCTTATTTTTACGTGTAGACGGTTCTATTAGTTTCACAATTTCACAAACATACACAAGTCACTTAACAGTTAAAGCACATGAAAACTCATACATAGACACAAGCGTACCTAGGTTCGCACATGCGAGACTTTTGGCGAACTTAGTCCCCTTTTATTATGAACCATCTTAAGAGTTCTAAAGAAATAGAGTCTTAGTTCTAAGAGTTAAGTTCATGATTCTTGTTTTCATATAAGCTTGACAACAAGATAATCGATGAAGAAATTTAAGAGAATTTTTTCATTCAAAAGAATATGAATTTGGAATGAAAAGAGCTTAATTTATAGGCACTAAGTGTTTTGGTGTTCTTAGAATACCGTAGTCGTAGTAGAAATAGGAAAGAGTTACGTGCATGAATGGTGTTACGAAGAAAAAAATAAGTTGAGATCCTAATTTTGGTATAATTAACCTTGTGCTACTCCTACTTTTGACTTTTGCCCCAAAATAGAAATCGCAACTTTTCAGGCCCACTGGCGATCCCTGTTTTGCCAGGCCCACATACGATCATAGTTCGCTAAATCCACTGGTGACCCTAGCTTGCCAGGCCTACTGGTAAACACTAGCTCGCCAGGCCTATTGGCGAACATTAGCTCGTCAGGCCTATTGGCGAACACCAATTCGCTAGGCCTACTAGAGAACACCAATTTGTTAGGCATACTGGCGAACACCAGCTTGCTAAGCCTTAAACTCCTAGGCTCTATTCTGGGATGTTACATCCTTGATTAGACCCTTTTGCTCACCACCTTATGTCTCATTCTCTCACCTACCTTTTCTCTTCAATTTCTAATGTATAGTAAATTATTAGTGAATATAATTGTCCTAGCAAGACAAATGTGCAAGAATGAGTTTTTTTTTTCTTTTATTCTTCTTTTGCTTTTCTTTTTCACTCCCTTTGCTTTTCTATTTTCTTGAGATCTTATCACTCAGCTATTTTAGCCTTTTCAAAAGAACTTATTTTGATTAATTCTCAAAATTTTCTATTTAAGCACAAATTTGTAAGACTCTTATACTCACCATACTATACTATCCCTTAGGTTCACTCTTATTTTTCTTTTATTTTGAAACCACCATGTCGTATCTACCTAACCCTCAATATAAATGGCCCAACATTTTAGTTCATGCAAAGACCAAGAAAATTAGATCAATAGATTATAATTTAGGGCATAGGGCTTCCATTGTGGTTTATCAAGAAATAGGGAATTAGTCTAAAAAATTGGGGTACTATTTATTTTAAATTAAGGTAAACTTTTTGGCTCGAAAACTCTACCAAACAACGCATTAGGTCATCCCTCAGTGTCTCAATTCATAGATTACTATTAACTAAATATTAAAACACTAACAATTACTATTCAAACAAACATATATGTTTTTCATGTACCTATTAGTCACTTGGTGCACCTAACACACTATCACCTATTAACATTGTAATAAAATGAACTAAATACTGTAATATCAAACAACTTAAAAATAATTGCTTTTGAATTAAATTTACAATTCAAGCGCAAAATCCTATTTACATGCTCCTAAAAAATCACTTATATTGCTACAAGCTCGCGCACAAACAAACACATACAAAAAAATGAAAATAATAGAAATAAACGAAAAACAACTAATAAAAACATAAAAATTTTAAAAATTTCTAGGTTACCTCCACACTTTATTTGACATATTGTCCCTAATGTGCATCCCAAAGTAGGAGAAGAGACTACCCGATTTTATTGTTGAGGGTCCTCAGATATGGATCGACTGGTCCTTGTGTCGATTTTGCTCCAAAATATAATGCAACATGTCGTACGGGGTTCCTACATAGAAATTAACTAAAACAAAACTAATACAAAAATAAATAAACAAATTCCAAACAAAAATAAAAACATTCAAAAATTAAAATTTACACGTCCCGAAAATTTAAATAAAATTAAAAGTCTAGAAGTTTTTAATTAGAACCGACATCTGACCGACTCTCCTTAATCATTAGTCCTTCCCTCAACCTGTGTCTAGTGTGGCGGCCCTTGCACCTACAGAACTAGTGGGGCTTCTATGGCTTAGGGTGTAAATCTTAACTCCTCCTACTAATGGTTGCTCCGGTTGGAAAATTTCGTTGAAATCATCATCGTGGGCCGACTCTTCTTTCTCTTTCTTATGGTTTTGAGGATGCATCTATCTATGCTTTTGCTCTCAATTCGTTCTTTTATTTGTTTGGCTTGAGTCTCCAAAAATTCTTTGTATTGTATGTTGCCAATGGGATTTTTGGATGGCTTAAGTCGTCAGTATGATCTTCTGATAGTGATGCGATATCAGCCAAGGACTCAACCAAAACAGCTTGTGATCCAATTGAGCTGCCAATGGGGCCAATCACTTATGCCCGAGCCAAGAGATCCAAGGAAGCTATCTCAGGTCTTGTTGATCAAGTTTGGGGAGAAGCTGTAGCGGGATTCATTGATCGAGCTTGGGAATGCCCTCCATGCGTCCCATGCAACTTACTTCAAGCCAATTTTAATTTCAGCTAGCTTAATCTGGCAGCTGGAATAAGGACTTAAATTATTTTAGTTAATTTAGTTACTTAAGTTTAAACATCATTAATAGTTTGAACATCATTAATTTTTGTTTTTAATCAAGTACTAGTTTGGACAACATTGATATGTGTTTTACATTCGGTCTTAGGTCAGACATTATATTTGTGTGTCTAAGTTTAATTTCAAATTAAGTTATGTTTAAATGTTGTCTTAATATTGCATTTAACCGAGTTTTCAATTTGTCTTTCAGGATATTCACATTGACTGCTGAACATGCATGTATAGTTTCAAATGCATTGGACCGAATTTATGAAGGGACATGCATTAGGACGTTCATGCATATAGGAGCTGTTGGGTACACTCTTCCAAGCGACTATTCGTGAAAAGCTATGGCATCAATTGAGTCCACACTTGAATTGATCAGCCAGCTGTTTTGTTCACACCAAAGGGATCGTCCAAATCCTGCTGTTCACACCAAAGACTTTTCAGGCGCCTCAAGTAGCATTTAAGAGTTGCATGCACATTCGGTGTTCCAAAGTGGCATTAACTTATGTTCATACCATTCTTAACCGATCAGTTCCTTGCTTATTCAGCTTAACTTTTAAGCCCATTGAATTGATTACTTGGGAATTGCAATTGACAAAGCTGATGGCAACTTCCATACCTAGAAGTCTTCAATGGATTTATTAGATAATTCAATAGAGTTTTAGCTCCATTTAATCTGATTGTAATATGCCTATTCGGCTGACCTCTCTACAGCCTATAAATATTAGGCTTGAAACATGTAGAAAGAACTTTTGATCCTTTGATGAATTTTAATCTATTTGTGAGTTGTTCAACTCTTATTGTTCTTTTGTGACTCAAATTGACTTATCTATCTAGTCTAGTGGCATCAATCTGATTCCTTTGTCAACTTATCACTTTTACAAGTGTGGCGTTCATCTATATCATTTGGTTCCTATCTCTAATAGATAGTGGGTCACGGTTCAAACTATCAACCAATTTTCATCTTAAGAGCTATTCTAAGAATTGGATCGATATTCTCTAATATTGGTTCGTTCTTCAGCTATTAAGTCCATCCTTATCTCGTCTATCTACAAAATCAACCAAGCAACCCCTTTGTTAAACCTATCTTTTCCCGAAATCAGCCTTTTGTTAAACTAAGCCCTTACTACTTAATTTTACGATCGGGAACACAAGTGACTCGATTCAACCAATGAGTACGAGATCGTATCACATAGGTACTTTAGCCTTTTTCCACTTAGCGGTCACTAGATATGGGAATATCAATCTGACCTTCTTATTACGAACACAATTGATCATGCTTCTATAAATTAATGTTTCTATGAAAACAGGTTTTCTCTGCAAAATAGCATAAAGCACAATAGCTCTAAATGTATCGATGTTAGAGATATTATTGGAAAGATATATCCGATTACAAATAAATTGTAACTACATCTTAACTTTAGGGGTCAAACTATTTTGCTTAAAAGATAACGAAATATTTGTACCTGATTGTCATTTTCATTCTCCTCTCCCGTCAGTTAAATACTCTATTACCTTGTCCATAGCAATGTTGTGAAACAAATTGAAATCTGTTTCATGTAAGAAATCATTCGCATAGTATTGAACCCTGTAATACTTACATATTTTTAAGGTTGATACGATTATATCATGTCCCGTGATTGTAATTTTCTTAATTAAAAAATGTAACGGTTTTTAAACACAAAATCCTATTTACATGTACATTTTATGCTAATTTCAAGTAAATAAATAACACTTTCTATGGTTTTTCACTTAATTTCATGATATTTTATAATATCAATGGGAATGTATTAAGTTTTTGAAATTTATGTTAAACACATATATATATTTGCAATAATTCGGCTAAGGGAAAGGATGACAGAATTTTGGTTGTATTTGGGTCTTAAACATGTATAGGTTGGGAGATCCAAGATGCAATCACGTGGGCTTTAAACTGATTTCGTTCCAGATTCAATTACATGGAGGCCCAATATTGTCTAATTGGAGGCCCAAAACTATTCCACTTACCCACTTTTCCATGAAATAAAAATGACAACATCCACTGCTAAAATTAGTAGTCTAGAATCGACTACTCAACTCCCAAAAATAGCAGATTTGACCTCAATGTTCATCAAATAAAAATCAACAACCATTCCCTTTGATTCAAGCCTCAAACCTTCCATTCCTCTACTAAAAATAGCAGTCAAAACCACCCCCTTTTTACTATTCAATGGTAGGCCATACAAGGAGAAATATAAGCAACTCCTTTTGCTAAAATTAGCAAAACACCACCCACTCATCCACATCTCAAGGGACGACACATATGGGGGAGAAAATCAAGGATTCCCTTACTGAACATAGCAAGGGATGTTGGGGGCTTAAAGGCTATAAAAGAAGGCTTTCACTTCATTAAAAAATGTACCAATTTTTAGAGAAAAATCTCTTGAGTGTTCTTGTCTTTCTCATGGCTTGTTAAACACTTGTTTGCCATGAAATAAGGCAATTCACTTGCTAAAAATGAAAGTAGTTAGAGAGAGAAAATTGAGAGCATTTTAATAGTTTAATGTAAAGACAAAGAGGAGAGCCACTATGGGTCTTTGCAAGGAGTAATCATAGCTAACCCACTTCAGTTTAACTATTTTATCTTCTTATATTGAATTGGCCTTAGATAACCCCCTCGAGTACTCTTCTTCCTTTTCTCTTTATTCTTAATTGACGTTTTCTATGTTGAAAGACAAGTTCGCATCTCATCTTTATGTTTTCAATTTAATATTACATGACTTAATTTTGTTTATTTAGAAAAGTATGAATCATGATTTGAGTTAATTGGTTTTTTGTATTGTGAATATTTTGTGAAAATGATTATTTCATTCATTTAGATTTAATTCATGTTAATACTTGTAAATGTACGACCAACATTTGTAGGTTGATGAATAAATTGTTTAATCGGAGAAGAGGTAATAGTTAATAGACAAAAGACCTAAATGGTGCATATCATGTTGATATCGAAAGATGATTGATGTATGCATTAACTGTACAAATGCCCAAAAGGGTGATTTCTAAGTTAATTTTCACATAGCCATATGTAGAATAACTTAGGGACCTAATAGGACTTCAAGAGAAGCCTATGCCTTAATTGAAACTTGGTTTAATGGATTTTCATATTGCCACAATCCATTCATGATATTATTTTTATGATTGCTCATAAACTCTCATTAAGTGAAATACTTGTTCTAGTCTATTCATGTTATGTTTTATTAAATCTTGTTTGATCTTTCTATTGTGATTATTTTCTGCAAGGTATGTTGTTTTATTTTATGGGTATTTGAAATCTGACTACATCCTTAAAATTATTTTAGAGTCTCATCAACAATATTTTTCTTTACTTAATTTTCTACCAAATTATTTTATAATTAACTTTGCGATTAATTTACACAACAGTCCCTCTAAAGACGACAACTCTTTACTTACTACTTATTACTTGTACAAACGTGTACACTTGCACGTAATCACGTGGCACAATATTTCTCATACAGCCAGGTCCCTTCAACCTGCACAATCGACTTACAATGGGAAAACGATAGAACACATGGATTGAATTTCCAGAACATCCAGTGGAAAATTCTTCTTCCTGGTTGTAGTTGGCCGTCTGGGACATAAGAAGGCATCGTTTGCAAGTCAATGACAGACCCTAGCACATACTCTTGCATAGCGACTATCCACCCCTAAAGTACGTTGTACGACACATCCTAATCTTCGTACAACTATTTAATGGCCATTTGTTTAGCCAACCATGCCTTCTTGTATGACACTCGATACTTGAACCGTTCTTACATTTCATCAATCAAGACTAATACATGAATGGTGGGCATATCCTTCACCAGTGGCATGATGCAATTGCAAATAGTTTTCACATCAAGTTTGTGATGGTCTTGTGTCATACGTGCAAAAGTGCATGTATGAGGCCCAACAATTTTTTGAACCTCCCACAGTTGGGATGTAACAGCCCGATTTTGACCCTAATCGGAACAATGGTTTCGGGACCACAAATCCGAGTCCAAAAAAATATATTTTTTAATATTATTTTCTGTGTTTATTATGCATGAATTAACATGTGTGAAAGTTTCGTGAATTAATTT
>JABEZY010272234.1:3135-22865 GCA_013467495.1 Gossypium gossypioides
ACATTAACAAAACATCAAGTTGGATGAATAGAGCCTTAACAAACCCATGGAGTTATGATAGAGAATATGACATGCCCAAACAATTAGCCCAAAAAGAATTGGAGTTAACAATGAATGATGAGGTATACCGATATTTTTACGAGCAAAATAAGAACAATTAAAGATCAAGTTAGACAAATAGAGTCTCAAAGAACCAGCGGAGTTATGATCGAAGGTGTAGAGAATAAGAATATTCATCCACATTTCTTCCTGAATCGGATGAATTCCAAACTCACCTATAAATAATTCAAAAGGACTAGTTAGAGGAATTACTCCGAAAGCAAGCAGCGTTAGAGAATCCATTAGAAGAGGTCGGGCACTATGTTCCTAACTCGGATCATAAGAACCACTGTATCGTCATCAACCACACTGAATTAAATGATAATAGTTAGCAAAAGTTTGGAATCAGAGACCGCGAGGAGAGATTAAACATAACCTAAGGCGTTGTTTATCCAATTTATGTAGTAGTAGATGTAGAGGTAGTTGTAGACATAGATGTAGATGTAGAAGTAAACCTAACCACTAACATGGACCTTAATAAGATTTTGAATGAAAGTGTATACAAGCTAATACACTTTCTGGCCAAAATCGAGGAGGTGCCAGTCGAAGAAATCGAAGAGTTTGTCTCATTCTCATTTGACGATGAAAGGAAATCTCGGGCAACCAAAGCTTCTCGCAACATAGAGGGAGAAAGCTCAAGAAAATAATACCCTAAAAAACCATTTTGGGTTGGCATGGATTCAGTATAAAGTGGCTCGTAATGTGGATGTCATGCTGGTCAAAGATAAGGCAACATTAATGGAATCGACCAATGGTTTTGGTTTATATATCTCGATGGCGGAACAAACGAAGGATCAAAGCGTCGTAGACCAGCTGGAAGCTTTTCTATGGTGGCAATATGAATTGTCCCAATTTCTAAAAATATTTCTATTTTTCTCTAGTTTTTTTTCTTTCCTTTTATTTTTATTTATTTAATCTGTGTTTTTGTTTTTGTTTTTTTTTTAGTTTTGATTTTTTGTGTTTTTTTCCACAAATAGGTGTTGGTATTGTACAACAACTCAAATAAAAAAAAACATTGTGTAGTAACCCCATATCTTGGATGACACAAAATTTTTTGGATCTAAACCGAGGAGAACAAGACTACCCAGCATCATTTGCGGAACTATCATGCCAAAATGGATAATTTCGTTCTTTATTTATTTTTTGGTGCACATTAGGGACAATGTGTCAAATAAAGTGTGGGGGTAACATAGAATTTTTCATATTGGTTTCAAAATTTTAAAATTTTTGTTACTTGTTTTTAATTTCTTTAGTAGTTTAATTTTAAATTGTGAATGCTTGTTTGTGCTTGAGCTTGTAGAAATAAAGTGATTGGTTAGGAGCATGTAAATAGGATTTTTTGAATAAACTGTAATTTTAGCTCGATAGTAATTGATTTTAGGTTGTTTAATGTTAAACTAATTAGTTCACTTTGTTACATTGTAAATAGGTAAAACTGTGTTAAGTACACCAAATGAAAAATAAAGATATGAAAAAATACATATGTTTGTTTGAATCACAAGTCGTTATAATGTTGAAATTTAGTGAATTGATTCCATGAATTGAGACACTTAGGGATGACCTAAGGCATTGTTTGGTCACCACTAGACCCAAAAAGCTGACTCTATATGAAAATTCGCTAATACCTAATTTTAGTCTAGTTCCATTTTCTTGATGAACCTTGATTGAAACCACAAGCATAATGCATAAATTCTTGATCCTTTTTCTTTTTGATCCCAGCATGAACTTAGACGTCAAGCCATTAATATTTAGGGTTAGGTAGATACATCACAGAGGTTTCAAAATAATTGAGAGTGAAACCTAATGGATTGTATGGTATAGCGAGTATAAGATTCTTCCAAACTTATGCATGTCTTGAAAAGTTGGAAAACAAATCAAAGAAAAGTTTGTGAAGGCTAAAAAAGCGAGTGAGAAAATTTCAAATGTAGAAAAAGTAAAGTGAGTGAAAAAGAAAGAAAAATACTCATTTTTTTGCACAAAAGACTCGCTAAGATGATTGTACTCATGAATAATATACTATACCTTAGGAAATAGATAGAAAAGGAAGGCGAGAGAAGTGGATATAAGGAGCTGAACTAAATGATATAATGGGGGTAGCATCAGGGTCAACATAATGTGTCAAATTATTTTCGCGCTTAAAGTATTTTTTAGATTCAGTTCTTCAATTCCAAACCAACATCAGCAACAAAACGTTACAAGCTAAAAAGCCCTATGTAACCTAAGTGATACAACTCATGGATGAAAATTAAATTGAATATTGACATTTCTAACCACTAGCATTCATCGAACATAAATGTATAGTTGTGTACTTGTTTAGATCAGATAATATGCTTAACATTATTGATTTTTTTTTACTTTGTTATTTTGTGAACTAACGTGTTTGATATTAAAAATCGAAAGTCAAAGATATATCATGCTAGAGTTACATGTTTTGTCACATTCTCTTGTTTATAGTGTTCCAAACCAATCTCCTATATGAAGAATTCTCAAGCACTGTTTAGTCATTTTATTTTCTTATTTTTGTGTGTCTTTGTTTTATTGCTTGAGGGCAAGCAATGACTTGAGTGCGGGGGAGTTTGATTTGCCACAATTCGTTGTGGCAAATTAGAGTCTTTTCGGCACTTACCAGCTTACTTTCTAGCCATTTTATATTTATTTATAGCATTTTCAATTTTATTGCAAAGTAAGTGTTTTTACACATTTTCTGGTGTTTTAATAACCCATGAGGCCAACTCAAGCCTCGGGAATGACTAATAGGCTATTTGAGTGTGTAAGGTGTTAATTCAGGCCTAAGAATACCAAGGACAACGCCAGTGTGGTGACCCTAGCATGCAGCGTCACAACATCGAACATCAAAGCATCCAGGGGTGAAAAGGGTCGATGTCGCGACGTGGGACCTTGATGTCGCAACACAGAGACAATTTCATGGAAAGATGCGGCTATTTCCCTTGGATAGCAATTTCATTTTATTTCCTTAATTAGACCCTCAGCATTTAATAGTATATTGTATTAATTAGAATCAAAATGTATCTAGGGTTATGTAGACATCAAGTAACATTTAACTTATATAAGTCACTTTATAGTCTCTTGAGACGGGAGGTTAGACGATTTAGACCTAAACAGTTTATTTAGTCTTCCTTGTAGTTTTATGTTCGTGTAGGTGGGATTTTTCCTATTTCGACATGAAGATGATTGCGAGAGAAGTTTGCTCCAAAATCGCACTTCAATGATTTATGAATGAGCAATTTCTCTTATCTCTTATTCTTTTATTTATATTTTCATTAACCTAATCAACTAATGTTCGTATCAATATTAGAATAAATTGTGCTTTATTTATATCTGGCATGTTTTGATTATGGAACTGTTTAATTGATAAGTAGTTTAACGAGTAGATGTGCGAGTAGTTAGCAAATTAACGAGGGTTTCTCTTACAAATTAATTGGTATAAATTCATGTGTTTCTAAACCCTATGATTGATGACCCTAGGAAGTAATATAGGTCAACGGATCGAGAGATGAGGTTATCGAATACATCTTAAATTTATCCAAGTCAGGAAAGTGAGGCCGAGAGGTAAGCGTGTACTGGTCGATTAGTTAGGCAGTAGAGGCCGAAATGTAATACTGTCTAGTTAATAATTAATTCATTGTTAAAACTTGATTTCTTCTATTAATTACGACCATTGAAACAATTTAATCTTCTATTAGTTAATCGAATTTAGGCTAAAGCTCACATCGTTAACACTAGGAATAGGAAATTCCATTAGGTTAAAATAGTCTTAATTAATTTAATTAGTTTAATTAATATTTTAATTTGGATTCACACTACTAACTTGTAAATCGATTAGATTAGTAATTATTTTTTGATTAATTTAATAATAAATTTCACCAATCTACAATCCCTTGGGTACGATCCTCGGAATACTTACTGATGTTCCGTTGTAACACAAAACTATATTACAATTTAACCTATTCGCTTGTAGATATTGCATTTCATTCTATATATTTTATTTGCACGATTTTTACTCTAAACGTTCGCGTATTTGGAGGCGGTCAAATTTTTAGGAGTCATCTGCTCCGATGCCCAAGACAAAGCATCTCCCCAATTGGACTTGATAGATGACTATTAGTCTTTTAATTAATTTGCTCATTTTTTATTAGACTAATGACATGTTTAGGTTTGTATACTAATTCAAGTTGTCGTTCTGTATTATGATCTAACCACGTAATACCGCTTAGTATCAGTTTAAACATTAGACAACCAATGAGCAACACTTGCTTCCATTTTGCTTTGCATGCAGAAACCATGTAAGGATAATTATACAAAGTATTTTAATGTAATGAATCTATTTTGGTGACCAATCTGTTTGAAAAATATTACAAGTTTATAAACGAATATACTACACTCAAGGCACCAGTTCCAATAGTCTCCCACCTACCCTAGTGAATTAGATGAGTCATATTCCGCATTCCCATGCTCTCTACGTGTTTCTCAAAACTCCTAGCTAGTAGAGCCTTAGTAAACTAGTTAGCAAGATTGTCCTCAGATGCAATTTTTCCTATACAGTGTGATAACTTTTTGTCCTCTTGTTGTTTCTCTTCTCCTTGGTATTAGCTATTGTCGCAATGTTGTCACGATACAGTGTGATAACTTTTCCCATACCAAGAAAGACTTCAAGATCTGTAAGGAACTTTTGTAGCCATATTTTTTTAATAGCCTCAAAAGTAGCCACATATTCGGCCTCCATAGTGGAGTTAACAATACAACTATGTTTTACACTTCTTCACGCAATGGACCCATCACCTAGGACAAAAAACATAGACCGATGTCGTTTTCCTCAAATCCTAGCACGTTTGGAAGTCAGAGTCGATATATCTAATAGGATTATGATCTCCTCCGAAATACACAAGCATATAATCATTCGTTCTCCGTAAATACTTGAGCATATGCATAACTACTAGTCAATGTCTTAGTCCTAGATTCACCTGATATCATCTTACCAACCCCACTGCAAAACATATATCTGGGCATGTGCACAACATAACATACATGAGAATTCCAATTTTCAAAGCATAAGTAACCTCTCTCATGTTCTCTCTTTCTTTCGCTATCTTAGGATAGTCCTTTAAAGAGAGATAAACTCCCGATATGGAGGGTTGATTTCCATTCTTCGAATTTTTCATTACATAACGCTCCAATATCTTGTCTATATATGAAGCTTGATATAGTGGTATCACTTTATTCTTTCGATCCCTTAGGATTCAAATGCCTTGAAAAAAATTAGCTTCTCTTAAGTCATTCATGCTAAACTATTGGGTTAACTATAGTTTAATCGATGATAATGTTCCTACATCATTCTCAATTAGTAGAATGCTATCGACATATAGAACGAGAAAGACTGCCTTTCTATCCCCTAAACATTTATAAACACAAGGTTCATCTATGTTTTTCTCAAATCCAAAAGTTTTGATCGCTTAATCAAATCTTTGATTCCATGAACAGGATGCTTACTTAAGTCCATATATGGATCTAAGTAGTTTCCAAACTTTATGCTCATTTCCATTAGCAATATATTCGGCGAGTTGCATCATATAGATGCTCTCTTCAAGATAGCCATTCAGAAATGATGTCTTGACATCCATTTGCTCGATCTTGTAATCAAAAGCCGTAACAATGAATAGTAATATGCGAATTGACTTGAGCATGGCAACTAGAAAGAAGGTTTGTTCATAATCAATGCATTATTTATGAGTATAACCTTTTGCTACAAGTCTGGTCTTATAAGTTCCCACATTTCCATCCGCATTTCTTTTCCTCTTGTAGGTCCACTTACACCTTATGGGTTTTATCCCTTTCAGTAAGTCTACAAGTTCCCACACTGAGTTGGAATACATAGTACCCATCTCAGCTTTCATAGCTATTTTCCCAAAGCTTGAATCAGCACTCTACATCTTTTCATCATACGTGAGTGGGTCATCATCTTCGTATTTGGCAAACTCTGTGTTAAAATTACTTCCATCGGATTGGAAGAACTCAAGCCTACTAGACACCCTCCCACTACGACGAAGTACCCTATGTTGTTGATCATTTGCATGTCTACTATTAGGAGTTGGTTCTAAAACTATTTCTATTGGGTTTTGTATATTTCCCAAAAGTTCCTCTAGTACCTTTTTACTCTATGTTTTAAAGTCATGCATGTAATTTTTTCAAGTAAAGTAGCATGATTTGACACTCTTATAGTTTGCTCATTCGAGTTATAAAACAAACTACCCTTTCTTCCCTTTAGATATCCTACAAACTTGCACAATTCTATTCGTGAGTCCAACTTCCTCGCATTTTTATCCAATACGTGGGTTGGGCATCCCCAAATTCTTAAGTGATTAAAATTTGACTTCCTGCCCTGCCTTAATTCATATGGAGTTTTCGATACTGCCTTCGTTGTCACATCATTCAGGATATAGCAAGTCATTTGTATCGCATATCCCCAAAAAGAGATTGGCAGGTTTGAATAACTTAACATCAAACGTCCCATGTCTAACAACATTCGATTTCTTCTCTCTACCACGCCATTCTGTTGTGGAGTGCCGAACACGTTTAATTGGGATAGAATCTAATTCTCTATGAGGTACCCTAAGGATTCATCAGATAAATGTTTCTAACCTCAATCTGAAAGAAGTGCCTTTATGGGTAAACCTAGCTATTTCTCCACTTCTACACGAAACTCTTTGAATTTATCAAAGGTTTCACTCTTGCGGTGCATTAGGTATACAAACCCATATCTGGAATAACCATATATGAATACTACATAATACTTGTAACCAACTCTTGCACTAACACTCATGGGGCCACATATGTCAGTGTGCACAAGTTCTAGGAGTTTTTCAGCCCTTGTTCCTTTTGCATCAAAAGATCACTTAGTCATCTTACCTTCAAGCAAAGATTTACATTATGGAAGATCAAATTCTTTAATTGAACTTAAGATGTTATCTTTCACAATTCTAGTGATTCTTTCTCGGTTAATATGACCAAGTCTCAAATGCCAAAGGTATGCCTCATTAGAGTGAGAAGTTTTAAGTCTTCTATTCGATATTTTAGTCTCAAGCAATGTGTACATCTTTGTTTTGATAAAATAAAAACTATTTGACATCAAAACATTACAAATAAGATTGCGATTTTTAAATATTGCAATTCTATTGTTAAAAGTTATGGTCAAGCCATATTTATATAAACATGCAGCAGAACAATTTTCCTAAAATTATCAAAATAAAGATGTACATCTCTCATTGCTTCAGCTGTGACATTTTTCTCGTTCCTGATCTCCAACAATAAGCTCTTATCTCTAAGATATCTTGTCTCCTTGAACCCTTGTAGAGAAACACAAACATGAAAGTGGCTCCCAAATTAATGACCCAGCAGTCTATTGACTCCTCTACTTAACAAGCTTCTATCATTAAGAGTTTTATACATTTGTCTTTGGTAGCCAGGTATTCCTTCCACTCTTTACAATTTTCCTTAAAGTGCCCTTTCTTGTTGCAAAAGAAACATTTAGACTTAGATAAGCCTTTAGGCTTTTTGGTTCTCTTCCTTTCCACCTATGGTGGCCCAGAGACCTTAGTCTTGCCTTTCTTAACGTGTTTTCCCTTCCCTTTTAAGGAAGAAGTGACAACTATGTTTTTTTCTACTCTTCGGACTATCTGGCCTCTATTCAACATCAACTAATAAGACTGTAGTTCCTTCATGAACTGTGTAAGCGTTAGGTTCTTGTTTCCAAGGTTATAAGTGGCCTGGAAGCCAGCAAAATCCTTGGATAAACTTTTGAACACCATCTCAATTTGGATGTTCTGGTCCAAATTGGCCTCATTTTTCACTGAACACCCTATACCCAGCCTGGTCACCAAGCCCGAATATAAAGATGTCACACCACCGTCTCATGTCATACTCATAGTAAATTGTCACATTATGAGGAGATCATCCTCTTTATCAGTGATCTTATAAATTTTTATTCAAACATGTATCAATCATCAGTAGAACATGCCAAACATACTTTAAATAAACTTATAGTAATAATTGATCATGCATTAGGATCACTTAGCAAAATTTCCAAGACAATCATTGTAACAGTCATTTTTAGTGAAATCAGAATAGTGGTTTTGAGACCACAAATTTGACGAGTAAATATTTATTTTATTATTATTATAATGTTTATAGTTTTTTAATAGAGTCGTATAAAAATTTTGTTAAAAAATTTTGACGTTTGCATGCTTAATTATGTAAAAAGGACTAAATCGAAAAAGGTGCAAAAGTAGAGTTCTAGTAGCTAAAGGTATCAAATAGCTATGAAAATTTAAAATAAGAGGACTTAAATGGTAAATAGACGATTTATATAGTTAGTCGATATTCATGGATTGGTTTTGTTGAAATTATGAATGTTTTTAAAGGTTAAAAATGTAAAAAGGTAAATAAAGATAAAATTAAATAAGAAAAAGATATCATCATCTCCAAATTGTTTCTTCTTCAATCAAATATTCAAAGGGAAAATAGCTAGGGTTTAGCCATTGCATTTTTTCTTGCATGGTATGTTTTTTGATTCCGTTTTTAATGATTTTTATGTTTTCGGGATCATTTGTAGCTTAATCTAGCTAACCCAAGGACTAATTTGCAAAATTGTTAAATGTTTAAGGTTTTTCCATGAACATTTTTGCATGATTTTTGAAATTTAATATAAGATTATGAGTCCTTGTTGTTAAATAAACAAGTTTTGTAAAGTAATTTTTGATAAAATTATCATTTAGGGACTTATTTGTAAAATTAGTAAAATATCATGATAAAATTGTGAAATAATGGTTTGTATGGCTTGATATAAGTCCTTAGGTAATTCAGATAGCATGAAATTTGGATGAAATTGCATAAATTTCAATTTACGAGCTTAAGGACTAAATTGTACAGAAGTTAAAATATTAGGGCCAAAAGTGAAATTTTGCAAAAGTAAGAATTTTGGACTAAATTGAATAGTATGAGTATTAAATGGATTGAATTTGATTATTTAGATCAAGATAAACCTTATACGGATCTAGATCGAGTAAAAGCTCAAGCCTCGGATTAGTTGGTCTTATTTCGACATCTTTATTATTGAGGTAAGTTCGTATGTTTAAATAACGATTTAATGTTATTTTGATTCAAATGTCATTGTGCTATTTATCATGTAAATAATTTTGGAAATCCAATGATGTTACGACGGCTATCAAACCCCGTTTAAACTTTAGCAATATATAGGATACAAATGGCATGTCATTAGGGTTACCAAGTTTAGGGTGCTAGTCTTGAATGTCCTACCGATGGCTGAGGTTTTGCATTTGTTGCGGATGCTCATCAGCTTGTGTGAGCGGCATCGTGTAGCTTACATTTCGACCGTCAGCTTGTATGAGCAAACCCATTTTATGGCTCAAGTGAGCAACGATGTAAAGGAAAAGAAAAAGGAATGGTTTTGACCATATGTTTAGCACACTTAGTGTAAGCTTTCCAGCGTATCTGATATCATTCTATGTGGTTCAACGGGCATGAAAATAGAAGGAATGGTAAGAGTTCCAATCGATTATGTTATGAACATATGGAAAGGTATGGATTGATAATGATCAATGAATGTATATATATGTTTATGGAAAGTATGAATTCAATGGTATTATGTTCATGCAATTCTACCTTACCATGTGATAATTCAATTGAGTTATGTGTTAAAACACTAACATGTGTTGTTGATGATATTAGGATTATGCCAAGCTTATGTTGGATTGAATCATGTTTAAATTATAGGATTATCCATTGAAATGGTAAGTTATATTCATGATTTATGAACTTACTAAGCACTACATGCTTACGTAGTTTTCTTTCCATGTTTTATAGATAATCGGAAGCTCAGTCGGTTTGGAAGCTCGTCAGAGATCTATCACACTATCCAGCAATCATATCGGTAGTTTTTGATGTTTTGGCCAAGGTTATAATGGCATGTATAGGTGGACTTATGTTTAAAGTTTCAGTTGAATGCTAAGTGAAACACCCCTAACCTGTATCCGTCGCCGGAATAAGGTACGGAGTATTAGCAGAGTTTACGATTTCAAACAATCAAACATTTTAAATGTTTAACATCACATCATCAATCATAGCAAAGCAAACAAAGACATACATATTGTCCCTTATTCGGGCCCCCGAAGCCCTAAAAACACGATAGAAACAAATCGGGACTAAGTCGGAAACTTATGGACTTTTTCAGAAAAAGTTCAAAATTTTCAAACTGCAGGGGTCACACAGCTGTGTGGCCAGGCTGTGTAACTCACACGGCCATGTCCCAACCCATGTTCGTGCTCGTGTAACTCTCTGACATGGGTCACATGGCCAAGCCACACGACCATGTGCCAGGCTATGTACCCTTCAAAATGGCCTCACACGCCCATGTGCAAGTCGTGTGCTAAGTAGTGTAAAAACCTAACTTGAAATCATTAGCAAGCTACAAAAGAGACACGGTCATTTCTCCTAGCCGTGTGTCACACATGGCTGAGACACACGCCCGTGTCTCTAGCCTTGTGGACAAGAATTAGGCTATTTTCAAGCCAATTCTTTCACCCAAAATGTGCACACTTGTGCAACTCAAATACACCCAATTCACGCTTCAAAAGTGTACCTAAAATGTGCATAATCAAGCTAAAACCACATGATACCAATTCGTACAACCAATATGCCCCAAGGCACCTCAATTTACATGTCATTAAGCATATCCAAAAACAAGTATAATCTAGTCATTATCAATTTAACATTTGCAACCTAAATTCTGTATCATTTCATACTACATTTACCGCATTCAAACATACCAAAATGGCCATTCATACCATGTATTCAATTAACCATATCAACACATACCACTCAAGTACCAAAATGACAAATTATCAACCATCATAAGACTATATATATACAAGCCAACATGACACCTAAATTCATTATCCAAAATACCACATTTACAAGCAAACATAATGGTTATTTCATCAAGCATAAACACTTATACATGTCATTATAACCATGAATCAAAATTCTCAAAACCTATCGATAATGCCGATGGATAGTGTGATAGATCTCCGATGACTTTCCAACCCGAACGATCATCCGATTAACTACAAAACATAGAAAATGAACACAAAGTAAGCATGTTATGCTTAGTAAGTTCGTAACATATAATCTATACTTGTCAACACAATACACAATCTTAAAATACATATGTACCAATCCGACATGATAAGTAAATGATTCATAAGCTTAAATCATATGAATTCATACTTTCCATTGTCATGAAAACACATATTTCCTACCTTCCATAGTAATAAGGTACATTGCATCAAAAACTCTTACCGAAGCACACACGAAGTAAAATCACGATGGTTGTTACCACCCTTTTTCATAGTTCGATAGCCAAAGCTATCCCTTTCCATATTTTGATAGCCGAAGCCATACCTTTTCATAATTCAATGGTCGTCACCATCCCTTTTCATAATTTGATAGTCGAAGCTATCCCTTTTCATAATTTGATAGCTGAAGGCATCTCTTTTCATAATTTGATAGCCAAAGCCATCCCTTTTCATAATTCGATGGTCATCACCATCCCTTTTTATTATTGATAGTCGTCACCATCCCTTTTCATAATTCCATAGCCGAAGATATCCCTTTTCATATTTTCATAGCCAAAGCCATCCCTTTTTATTGGTCAATGACTGTCGATACGTCATTGTATTTTTCCATCGAGACATAATTTGATATTATAAAATAATAACATTTATAACATAGTTTAAAATGCTATTTAAACATACGAACTTACCTCGACGATAAAACGTAGAAATGGAGTTAGTTAATCCAAAGCTTCCTTTTTGCCTCGATCTAAAGCTGTACAAGGTTTATCTAGATCTAAATCAATAAATTCAATCAATTTAATAACCATTCTATTCAATTCAATCCAAATTCACATTTTTCCAAAATTACCCTTTTGCCCTTAATGTTTTAATTTCTTTACAATTTAGTCCTTAAGCTCATAAAATGAAATTCATGCGATTTAACCCCTTCCCAAGCCTAGTTGAATTTCATACAAACTCATAGTAGCCCACACATTTCGTTATTTCACAAATTACACCATGAATATTACACATTTTTCAATTTAATTCCAAAATGACAATTTCATCAAAAATCACTTAATGAAAGTTGTTTATCTAACAACAATTAACCATTTTCTTTCATCAAACATCAAAAACAATACATACACATTCATGGTAAATCCCTAGACTTTTAACAGTTTTGTAAATTAATCCTTGGGCTAGCTAGATTAAGCTACAACGATTTCAAAATCATAGAAATCATCAAAAACGGGATGAAAATTACTTAAATGCTAGCAAATATGTGTTGGTTGAAACTTTAAGCTCCTCCTATGGAGTTTTTAAGTTCAAATTTCTGTGGAATAACCTAGGTTAGAATATGACAATTTGTTTTACTTTATTTTTACTTAGTTTTTTTTATTTATTTATGTATTTAACCTTTTAATTAACTTTTGAAAACACATGTATAATGTCCATAATTGTCCACCCAAACTAAAAATGGTCTATTTGCTATCCAAGTTCACAAACATTTAAGTTTCATAGCTATTTAGTGCTTTTAACCTATAGAACTCTAACTTTGCACCTTTTTCAACTTAGTCTTTTTTATTGAATTAAGCATGCAAACAATAAAATTTCTTAACTAAATTTTTATATGGTGATACTAACATGCTGTAGACAATAAAATAATAATAAAATAAATATTTTCACATCAGATTTGTGGTCTGAAACCACTGTTTCGATTTTACTGGAAACGGGTTGTTACAACTCTCCCCTTTAAAGAAATTTTCGTCCTAAAAAATCTTACCTAAAAAGAGGTTCGGATATTGTTTCTCATAGCTTCCTCGGGTTCCCAGGTGGCTTCCTCTATCCTGTGACATTGCCAAAGAACCTTTACTAAATCTATGCTCTTATTTCTCAATTTTTTAACCTCTCAAGCTAAAATTCTGATTGGTTCTTCGCTATACGACATATCAGGCTAAATCTCAACATCTGCTGGTGAAATAACATATGAAGGGTCTGATCGGTACCGTCGTAACATAGATACGTGAAATACATTATAGATCCTTTTCAGCTCTGCTGGCAAAGCTAAATGATAAGCTACTAGCCCAATTCTGTCAATAATCTCATACAGCCCGATAAATCACAGACTTAGCTTTCCTTTACGACCGAAACGAAGAACCTTCTTCTAAGGCGATACTTTCAATAATACTTGATCACCGACTTGAAATTCAATGTCTTTACATTTCAAATCCGCATATGATTTATGTCGATCTGAAGCTACTTTCAAACTATCATGAATCACTTTCACTTTTTCTTCGAATCAAATCAACCCCATAAATCTTTTTCTCACTGAGCTTGGTCCAATATAACGGAGTTCGGCATTTACTACCATACAAAGCTTCATACGGTGCCATCTTTATGCTCGATTGATAACTATTATTATACACGAACTCAACCAATGGTAAATATTTCTCCCAGTTGCCTTTGAATTCTAACACATGACAACGAAGCATATCCTCGAGTATCTAAATTACTCGCTCGGACTGACCATCGGTCTGAGGATGAAATGCAGTGCTAAAATGCAACTACGTACCTAAAGCTTCTTGTAACTTTTTCCAAAATCGTGATGTAAACTGCGGATCTCTATGCAAAATTATAGAAACTGGCACCCTGTGCAATCTGACAATCTCAGAAATGTATAACTTAGCTAATCTCTCAAGAGAATAATCTATATGTACCAGAATAAAATGTGCGAACTTCGTCAGACAATCAACGACAACCCAAATTGCATCTTTCTTTCTCGGAGACAAGCGTAAACCCAATATAAAGTCCATCGTAACTCACTCCCATTTCCATTCCGGTATCGTCACTGGCTGTAATAAACCAAAAGGTACCCGAGGTTCAGCTTTAACTTGTTGACATACTAAACATCTCGGTACGAAGTCAGAAATCTCTTGTTTCATTCCTGGCCACCAATACATCTATTTCAAATCACTGTACATCTTATTACTTCTCAGATGAACAGACAAACTACCACTATGAGCTTATTGTAAAATCTTCCGAATGAGCTCTGGATTCTTCAGTACACAAATCTTGCCTTTGAAAAATAAACAATCATCAGATCCAATATGGAATTCTGAATCAGGATTTAACTCACTTTGTGTCTGTTTGGCTAGCAACTTGTCATCACACTTCTGAGCCTCACAGATTTACTATAAAAACATCAGTCTACCCTTCAACTCAACTAAAATTGAACCATCATCAAACAACATCAGTCACGTATTCATTGCTCGCAAAGCAAATAAAGACTTTCTACTTAGAGCATCAACAACTACATTCGCTTTACCCCGATGATAATCAATAGTCAAATCATAGTCTTTTAATAGCTCAAGCAACCTACGCTGTCTCAGATTCAAATCTTTCTGTGACATGAAATACTTTAAACTCTTATGATCGGTAAATATATGACACTTTTCACCGTATAAATGGTATCGCCAAATCTTCAACGTGAACACAATAGCTGCCAATTCTAAATAATGAGTTGTATCATTCTTTTTGTACGATTTTAACTGTTTGGAAGCATAAGCTACTTTACCTTCTTGCATCAAAACACAGCCTAAGACATTCAAAGATGCATCACTGAAAATCACAAATCCTTTACCTAATTCAAGCTGAACCAGTATTGGTGCCTCGGTTAACAGTGCTTTGAACTGATTGAAACTTTGTTGACACTTCTCATACCATTCAAACCTCACATCTTTTTGCAAAAGTCTCGTCATGAGTGTTGCAATCATTAAGAATACTTTGACAAATCTTCCGTAATAATCAGCTAATCCTAGAAAACTTCTAACTTCGGATATGTTTCTTGGAGGTTTACAATCAACAACTGCTAAAATTTTACTCAAATCAACTCTGATGCCTTCAACCGATACAATATGTCCTAGAAAACTAACTTTCCAGAGCCAAAATTAACATTTGCTAAACTTGGCAAACAATTGCTTATCACACAGGGTTTGCAGTCCAATTCTCAAATGCTCTGCATGCTCAGACTCATCTCATGAATAAATCAAAATATCGTCAATGAATACCACAACAAATCTGTATAAATACGATCTGAAGATTTTGTTCATTAAATCCATAAATATTGCAGGTGCATTAGTTAAACCAAACGGCATCACAAGAAATTCATAATGTCCGTACCTAGTCTTGAATGTAGTTTTTGGCACATCTGAATCTTTAACTCGTAGCTGATAGTAGCCAGAACAAAGATCAATCTTTGAAAATACCGTTGCACCTTTCACTTGGTCAAACAAATCATCAATTCACAAAAATGGATATTTATTCTTGATCATAACTTTATTGAGCTAGCGATAGTCAATACACAATCTCATTGATCCGTCCTTTTTTTTAACGGACAGAACCGGTGCACCCCAAGGTGAAAAACTAGGTCGAGCAAAACCCCTATCTATCAATTCTTGCAACTGTGCTTTCAACTCAGTAGGAGCCATTCTATAAGGTGCTATTGATATTGTTGATTTTCCCCATACTAATTCAATAGCAAATCAACTTCTCTGATCGGTGGTAATTCAGGTAATTCCTCTAGAAATACATCAGAATACTCACAAACCACAAACACTGATTCAAGTTTCAACTCAAACACTTTAGAATCCATTACATATTCAAGGTAAGCGTCGCAACCTTTTCTCAGAAATCTCTACGCTGACATAGCTGAAATAACAATAGACAACCCACTTAAACTATCTGATTCAATCCGAAGCGTCTCACCATTCTGACATTTCAATAAAATAAGTTTTCTTCTACAGTTCAGAATAGCATCGTGCAGAGTCAGCCAATCCATGCCCAAAATCACATCAAACTCATCAAATGGCAATGGTATCAAATCAGCTGGAAAACTATAACCCCGAGTCATCAAAGGACAGTTTTTGCAAACCTTATCAACTAACACATACTGACCTATGGGGTTTGACACTTTAACCACGAATTCAGTGGACTCAACAGATAAATTCTTACTTGACACTACATTTGTGCATACATACGAATGGGTTGATCCCAGATCAATCAAAGTAGTAACATTAGTACCAAAGATAGAAAAAGTACCAGTAATAACATTTGGCGCAGAAGCTTCCTCTCGTGCACAGATAACGTAAGCCTTAGCTAGTCGTGTTTCAGATCTCACAGCAAAGTCTTTTATTCCACCACCGCTACTACTCACATTTCCAGGATTACGAACTGGTCTATCCCTTGCGGCAGTGTTGCTCAGTCGAACATTCTGAACTTTTTCTTTCTCAGATAATTCTGGGCAATCACGAATAAAATGCTTATATGAACCACATTTGAAACACGCCTCATCTTTTGCCCTGCACTCACCAAAATTTCGGCGCCCACACCATTGGCAATCAGACTTATTATCTTTAACGTTGCCTACACTCGCTACAAACGTAGCTTGCATCATTCAACCTGCGTGTTGGTTGCCTCTGCCTCTATCAGGATATCCGACTGAAGCAATCAAACGGTTATAATGTTCTCTCTATTTTTTCGTTAATGACTGATATGACTTTCTCAATGATCTCTTTCTTGACTCTCTAAATTCAAAATTAGCCTTCCTCTTTTTTTTTCCTAAGCTCATCGGCTTTATGAGCTCGATCAACAAGCACAATAAATTCCTTCAGCTCAAGAATCCTGACAATAATCTTTATATCTTCATTTAACCCTTCCTCGAATCGTTTACTCATGGCAACCTTGGTTGGAATACATTTTCGAGCATATTTGCTCAATCTGACAAATTCTCTTTCATACTCAAACACTAACATTCGGCGCTATTTAAGTTTGAGAAATTCTTTACGCTTTTGATTAAGGAATCTCTGACTTATGTATTTCTTTTGGAACTCAGTTTGGAAGATTTCCCAGCTTATACATTCTCTCGGCACCACTGAAATCAACGTGTTCCACCACTGGTAGGTGAAGTCTTTCAACAAAGATCCTACACACTTAACACATTTTACCGATGAACAAGATAGTTTGTTAAAAACCCTAATCATGTTTTCTAACCAGAATTCTGCTCTATTAGGATCATCCTCAGTAGCAGCTCTGAATTCTTCAGCCCCGTACTTATGAATCTTATCAAGAGGCAACTTATTAACTCGTAAAGATTCCAAACCTTGAGGAATAACAGGGACCAGTTGGGGAACAGGAGGGAGTGGAGGTTGTTGAGCAACCGGGTTCGTACATACAAACTCGATAAACCATTCACTCATCATCTGAAAGAAGGCTTCCTTAGCCTTTCCTTCTTGGCCCTTAGATACAGCCATGTACCACTCGACGCTACTCCGTGAATGGAGGCTTGAGCGTTACTCTCAACTTCATAAGAGTTGGTTCGATCGGATGTCATTACTATAAGAAAACAAGTTTCAAAATGGTCAGGAGTTATCACACTATCACAGGTTATATAATGGCATGCATTTCTAGACTCACACACACTACGTTCAGCCCGAGAATCGACTAAATCATAGCTCTGATACTAATAAATGAAACACCCCTAACTCGTATCCGTCACCGAAATAAGGTACGGAGTATTACCGGAGTTTACGATTTCAAATAATAAAATATTTTAAACGTTTAACATCACATCATCAATCATAGCAAAACCAAACAACGACATACATATTGTCCCCTATTCGGGCCCTGAAGACCCTAAAAACACGTTAGAAATAAATCGAGACTAAATCAGAAACTTATGGAATTTTTTAAAAAATGTTAAAAATTTTCAAACTACAAGGGTCACACGGTTGAGAGACACACCCGTGTCTTAGGCCGTGTGGACATTCGAAGTAGGGACACACGGTCGTGTTCTAGCCCGTGTCTGAGGCCATGTAACTCTTTGACTTGGGTCACACGGCCAAGCCATACGCTTGTGCGCTAGGCCGTGTACCCTTCGAAATGGCCTCACACACCTATGTGCCAAGCCGTGTAACAGCCTGACTTGAAATCCTTAGTAAGCTACAAGGGACACACGGTAGTGTCTCCTAGATGTATGTCACACACAGCTGAGACACATGTTTGTCTCTCTGGCCGTGTGGACAAGAATTAGGCTATTTTCAAGCCAATTCTTTCACCCAAAATGTGCCCACTTGTGCAACTCAAATACACCCAATTCACACTTCAAAAGTGTACCTAAAATGTGCATAATCAAGTTAAACCCACATTATACCAATTCATACAACCAATATGCCCTAAGGCACCTCAATTTATATGTCATTAAGCATATCCAAACACAAGTATAATATAGTCATTATCAATTTAACATTTGCAACCTAAATTCCTTATCATTTTATACTACATTTACCATATTCAAACATACCAAAATGGCCATTCATAACATGTATTCAATTGATCATTCCAACAAATACCACTCAAGTACCGAAATGCAAAATTATTAACCATCATAAGACTATATATTAACAAGCCAACATGACTACTAAATTCATTATCCAAAATACCACATTTACAAGCCAAACATAATGGTTATTTCATCAAGCATAGACACCTATACATGCCATTATAACCATGACTCAGAATTATCAAAATCTACCGATAATGTTGATGGATAGTGTGATAGATCTCCGACAACTTTCCAACCCGAACGAGCTTCCGATTAACTACAAAACACAGAAAATGAACTCAAAGTAAGCATGTTATGCTTAGTAAGATCGTAACATATAATCTATACTTTTTTAACACAACACACAATCTTAAAATACATATGTACCAATCCAACATGAGAAATAAATGATTCATAAGCTTAAATCTTATGAATTCATACTTTTCATTGTCATGAAAACAAATATTTCCTACCTTCCATATTAATAAGGTAAATTGCATCGAAAACTCTTACCGAAGCACACACGAAGTAAAATCACGATGGTTGTTACCACTCCTTTTCATAGTTCGATAGTTGAAGCTATCTCTTTCCATATTTTGATAGCCGAAGCCATCCCTTTTCAAAATTCGATAGTCGTCACCATCCCTTTTCATTGTTGATGGTCGTCACCATCCCTTTTTCATAATTTGATAGCCGAAGCTATCCCTTTTCATAATTCGATATCCGAAGCCATCCCTTTTCATAATTTGAGAGCCAAACCGATCCCTTTTCATAATTTGATAGCCAAAGCCATCCCTTTTCAAAATTCGATGGTTGTCACCATCCTTTTTCATAATTCGATAAACGAAGCTATCCCTTTCCATATTTTGATAGCCGAAGTCATCCCTTTTCATTGGTCGATGACCGTCGATACGTCGTTGTATTTTTCCATCAAGACACAATTTGATATTATAAAATAATATTATTTATAACATAATTTAAATGATATTTAAACAAACGAACTTACCTCGACGATAAAACGTAGAAACGAAGTTGGTTAATCTGAAGCTTTCTCTTTGCTTCGATCTAAAACCGTACAAGGTTTATCTTGATCTAAATCAATAAATTCA
>JABEZY010272250.1:0-19604 GCA_013467495.1 Gossypium gossypioides
ATTTTCTTGTTTCACAAACTAATAAATATTAGTTTAAGAGTATTTTGACTTTTAAAATTTTATAAAAAATCTATAAAAATAAAAACAACTTAAATTAATGTATGATCTGAAAACAGGCCATAATTATTTTCAAAACATCAAACTTTTTTCAATTTAATTAAACTCTCATTTGTTTTTAATATAAAACTTTATAAATTTAGTTGTATAAAATTTTCACCCACATTTTAATATCTCATAATTTAGTATATTTTAATGGCTAAGCTACACCAAATGTCACTAAACTATTAGTAAATTTATGTTTTGGTCATTTAACTTCAAAAAGTTACAAAATGGTCATCAAATTATTCAAAAGTTTTCATTTAAGTCACTAGGTTGTTAAAATCATTGCTATATGGCCTTCTTTGTTTTTAAAAGTGCTCATTCCCCTTCTCTTCCACAATTCAAATTTTTCACGAAATAGCTTTGAACGTCATGAATCTATGAACCAAAATCCAAACAACTTTTTTATTTCAATCTTTAACACCGATCGTTAGACCAACTTGGATCTAAGGTATGTTGTTATACTAATAGTTTAATGATATTAAATATAATTTACCCTATTTTAATTAGATAAGTTTGCTCAAACTGCAAAAAGAAAAATATATGCAAGTAACATGTCAAAGACAAAAACATCAACACATAGAAATAACATACATCGAAGGCATTGTAGATGTGTTAGCCCTCAATGTTTGATAGTAAATTTTTTTAATGATTTGGTACGTGAGTGATTGGGGAGGAAGAAACTAAAGCCTCAAAAGAAAAAATAATACTTTTATATTTGGTTCCTATATTTTATAATATTAAATAATCTATTTTGAAAATATCTATTTCAATATTTCAATATTTAAATTATTTATCAATGTGGTACATTATCAGAGCATATGGTCCAATTGTAAAAGGTCATATCTCTCTTCTTTTTTTTTAAATATATTTCAAAAATAGAAGGGACCTTAAACCAAATAACCCAATTTTTTAAATAAAACAAATAGAGAATAAGAGCTCAAATAGATTCCAAGCTTGAAAGGATCAATAAAAAGTAGTACGAAATGGTGTCTATGTTGACAATACGCACACCACGTTAAGTGTTTTGTTTGGTTTGTTATTGTTGGTTCTTGCTTTTAGGAAGTCAGACAGTTTAAAATAGTTTGTTTAGTCTTTCGTGGGATATTTTGTTTCTCAATGGTCAGTTAATGGGTCTTATGTCCACGTTTTCCCTTTTATGTAAGACTGTATAAAGGCTTAGCTGCTGAAGTTATTTTTTGAATGAATTTCTCAATTTTATCTCCATCTTCTCTATGTTAAGTATTCTCTTCTAGCTTGTTTCAATGGTACCAGAGCTAGGTTGATAAAGCATTTTGTGCAGTCTATTCTAGATACAATGTTGCATGATCATTAGAGTATGCTGATGGAAAATTTCTTGAGGTTAAAAAAATATTGGTCAATAGTTGAGGGTGGAATTCAGGAGCCAGAAGCTAGAACTCATTTGTCAGATGCACAAAAGGCGAAGATAGAAGCAGAGAAGCTGAAAGACTTAAAGGCCAAGAACTATCTATTCTAAGCAATTGTTCGTTCAATCATTGAGATGATTCTTTGCAAGGATACGACAAAGCATATTCAAGATTCCATGAAGAAGAAGTATCAAGACAATGTAAGGAAAAGTGTACATTGCTTCAGACTCTACGAGGTGATTTTGAGACCTTGCGTAGGAAGCCAGGAGAGACTATGTAATGCCTCAAACCCGGTCCTTAAGGAAGACCCATGATTGGCACGTCACTGCCTTAATGCTTTTTCCTTTAAACTTGTACATGCCTGGTCTCCATAAAAATACAATTCAAACAAATGTGATTTGTTAATTCCTTACGAAATTAGAGATAAATAAGGTTATACATTTCCAAGGAAAAATGAAGAACAATGAAGCTCCATTAGAAGCTCTTAAAACCATGTTTAGTGTAACCCATATTTGACTACGGCGTTATAAACATACACATATAATTATATTGACAATAATCATTCAACATAAATAATTTGTTACTTCACAAGAAAACATGATCCCTTCGTTGAGGTTTCATTGAACTAACAATTTCAAAAGAGTAGCTTTAAAATACAAAAATTTAGTCTCTAACTGACACCACCCCCTTTGTCATGCATAATACAAAATACTTAGAAATCTCACAGAATAGATATCCTCTAGCGTAGTCTTCGAGAAGCTCTTTATGTCATCAGCGATCTTGAGAAGGAAAGAAAACTACATAAGTTCAGAGAACTTAGTGAGTCCTAGAGAAAACATATCAATAGCTATATATATAATATCAATAAACATTTCTAACTTAGCAAATCATACAATTCTCTTATTAGCGAATACCATTCACAAGTAGACTTTACTACAGACACTATTACTTTGGCGCATACATTGCGCCCATGCAACCATGTAGATATCATCCTTCGTGCTAACCACACCCAAATCCATGATCAAGCCTTTGTATTTATTTCATTCTTTTCATCATGATTTGCCAATCTCGTTTGCATTCACACGTGCCTTACCAGAGGCTACATGATCCTTTTTCATGCATCGCGATCTGCCAGTTCAATGCTTATTTCATTGAAGACATCAAAATGATTTTATTTTCATAGCCCAGTTCACATTGTTTATTCCAGAAACAATGGGTGATGGCTTAAGCACGAAGAAAAGCCCTTACTCCATTTACACAAGCAACTAACTCAGACTTGTAACTACGTACTTTTTATTACTCATGCACAAACACATCATCTCATAGGATAAGAGTGCTTACCTCAACCGACAAAAATGAAAACGTAATACACACATGGAAGTAAGAAGGAACTCATTAGAAATTGCAGCAAGATCAGACAATAAGACTCTTGCACTTATCATGAGGGCTTTCAAGAGTTTCTTAAGTGGGTTCCAAACGACGATGGAGTTAGTTGAGTACGACGACCCCAAGTCTTCAAGAAAATCCTAAGTCTAAAGTTTTTCGAGAGAAAACATTGCAGAAAAAGCTTACAAAGAAAATGTGATTGCCAAAGAAAACATAAAACTTGCTTGAGAAGACAAAGTTTACTTTATACAGATATACACGGAAGGAAAAACTTAGTGGATAAGTCTGATTTTCCTCCAAACCCATCATTCCTTCTGACTAAACACTTCTCTCTCTTCATAATTCTAGGTTTAACAGGTTACAGAAACTTAGTCCTATACTAACCAAATTCTCGTTCGTCTAACCAGATTATTCAACCAGGATAATAAAAAAATAATAAAGCATAAAATTCTTTCAAAATAGGGTCTTAACACTAATGGCTTAACGTTTTGTCTAACAGTTAAGGTAGCGTATACTCTTTAAAAGAGTTTAAAAAACCATCAAGCTCGACCTATGCAGACTTTGCCTGAAGGCACACTCAAAGAATTCTTATACTTAGTCGAATTTAATACCTACCTACTATTGACTTACTCTATATACCTTACTTCTACAAACAGTGTTCAAACATTAAGGCTTCGTTGGGCGGGATGTTACAACTCTCCCCCTCTTAGGGAATTTTGTCTTCAAAATTCATACCTAAAAATAACTGAGGGTATTGATATTTCATTAATCTCTCTCTTTCCGAAGTAGCTTTTTCAGTGGCATGATTCCTCCATAACACCTTCACCAAGGGAATTCTTTTATTTCTCAGCTCCTTAATTTCTTTGGCTAGAATACAAACGGGTTCTTCCTCGTAAGACATGTTCGACTAAACTTCAAGTTCTTTAACATGTATCACATGATCAGGCTTGGATCTATATCTTCTTAACATTGATACAAGGAATACATTGTGGATCTTTATAACTTAAGAGGTAAAGCCAACCTATACGCCATTGGTCCAATACTTTTTCAAAACCTCATACGGCCCTACAAACCTTGGACTCAAATTTTTTTTTACTCAAAATGGATAATTTGTTTCCATGGAAAAACCTTCAAAACTACTTTATCTTCTACTTCAAAAAAGATTTTTTTTCTTTTTTAAATCTACATACGTTTTCTGTCAGTCCTGTTTTGCTTTTAAGTAACTACGGGTGATGACAACCTTCTTTTCTATTTCACGTACCAAGTTTAGACCCACGATCTTTCTCTTGCTAAATTCCATCTAATAGGTAGGTGTCCTACACATTCTACCATACAAGGCCTCGAATAGAGCATCTTCAAGCTGGTGTGGTAGCTATTATTATAGGCGAATTTGACCAGAGGGACATATTTCTCCCAGTTTATTCCAAAATCGATCACACAAAAATGCATCATATCCTCTAAGATTTAAATAACTCTCTCAAATTGGCCATTAGTTTGAGGGTGAAACGCAATGCTGAATTTTAGCTTAGTTCCTAACGATTGATGTAACTGATGCCAGAACCTTGATGTAAACCTTAGATCTCTATTAAAAACAATTAATGAAGGTACCCCATGCAGGTATACTATCTTAGCAATATACAGTTCAACCAACTTCCCCAATGAATTGGTAGTATTTACTGGAAGAAAATGAGCTAACCTGGTAAGCCTATCAATTACTACCCAACAACATTCTTCTTTGACAGACTAAAGGGTAACCCCGAAACAAAACCCATGGTGACCTTATCCCACTTCAATTCATGAATTTCCAAAGGATAAAGCTTTCTAGAAGGAACTTGATGTTCCACCTTAATCTTCTGACAAGTTAGACAAGTTGAGACATACTCCAAAATTTCCTTCTTTATACCCGACCACCAATAGGAGTCCTTTAGATCTCTGTATATCTTAATGCTACTAGTGAGGACTGAAAAAGGTCCCTAGTGAGCTTCCCTTAACAACTCTTTTCTCAGCCCACATCCTACTAGAACAAGTAACTTGTATCTGAACCTAAGCTCGCCACCATTGCCTACACTGAAGTTCAATGCTTTATTGGACAACATCCTTTGTTTAAACCTATCACACTGGGCATCTTTCATTTGTTCTTCTATTATTAGAGGGAGATAAGATGGTTTCACATCAAGCTCCGCCACCAGGGCTCCATCACTATACATGGTCACCTTAGCTCGAAGGGACAACAAGGTCACCATAGTCTTTTTGCTTAAAGCGTCTACTACGACATTTGCTTTCCTAGGGTGATACTTAATGATTAGATCGTAGTCCTTCAACAATTCCAGACATCTTTTTTGGCGTAAATTTAAATCATTCGGTGTCATCAAGTATTTTAAAATTTTATGATCAGAAAATATGTGGCGTCTTTCCCCATACAAATAATGCATCTAGAGTTTCAATGCCAAGACCATTGCTATTAATTCCAGATCATACGTAGGGTAATTTTCTCGTGAGGTTTCAGTTGGCATGATGCATAAGCTATGACCCTTCCTTTCTACATAAGGACACATCCTAACCCATTCAAATAGGTATCAGTATAAGTCGTGCACTCAATACTAGGCTCTAGTTGTGCTAACACTGGAGCTTTATTCAGGATTGTTTTCAATTCCTCAAAGCTTTGCTGGCATTCATCACTCCATACAAACTTTTCTTTCTTTCTCAACAACTTGGTGAGAGGCGATGCTATTATTGAGAAACCCTTTACAAACCTCATGTTGTATCCAACCAACCCCAGGAAGTTGTGAACTTCAGATACATTCTTGGGCGAGTTCCATTCCAAAACTGCCTTTACCTTAGCAGGGTCTACCATAATACCATTCGCTAAGATAACATGTCTCAGAACGTGCACCTCTTTCAACTAGAACTCACATTTATTGAACTTTGCATATAACTTATGTTCATATAAGGTCTTCAACACAATTCCTAAATGCTTCTCATGATCCCTGTCATTCCTAGAATAAACAAGTATATCATCAATGAAGATTTCAACAAATTGGTCCAAGTAAGGCTGGAATACCTTGTTCATTAGGTCCATGAACACTGTTGGTGCATTCGTCAACCTAAATGGCATCACCAAAAACTCATAGTGACCATATCTAGATCGGAAGGTTGTCTTTGGCACATCATCATCCCTGATTTTTATCTAATAATATCGTAACCTTAAATCTATCTTGAAGAAAACTAAAACCCCACTTAACTGATCAAACAAGTTCTCAATCTTGGCATCAGGTACTTGTTCTTTATTATGACCTTCTTCAACTATCGGTAATCTATACACAAGCGCAAAGATCTATCATTTTTTTAACAAACAAAATCAGCGCACCCCAAGGTGACACGTTGGGCTTAATAAAACCCTTACTCAACAAGTCTTGCAATTGTTCCTTTAATTCCCTAAGCTCCAATGGCATCATTCTATAGGGCTTGCACAATATAGGAGCTTTCCCTTGTTCTAACTCTATCAAGAACTCTATTTCTCTTTCATGAGGCTTACCAGACAGTTCAACTAGAAACACATCCAAAAATTCCCTCACTATAGGTACTTGGCTAATTTCACTTCTAGACTCGAGTGTATCCAAGATATACACTAAATCGACATCTACACCCTGAAAAATTAGTTTTTTGGTAGACACTACAAAAATAATACTATTCACTAATTCTGACTGTTTACCTAACAACAATATTTCTTCATCCCCCACACTTGCAAGGTGTATAGCTCTAGTTCAACAGTTAACCAAAGCATTATGCCTAGTCAACCAATCTAATCCCAAAATAGCGTCAAACTCGTGGAAATTCAATAATAGCAAGTCTGCCAAAAACACATGCTCGCCAACAAACGAAGGACAATTTTTGATTAACTTATCCACTATTGTACTCTGACCCAAAGGATTTGTTATTAGTACATTCATCTCAGAATACTCTACCTCAAGACTAAGACCCTTTATGACTTTAGTACATAGTAAGAATCAGTAAACCCAGGGTCAATCAAAGCATAAATATTATTGTCAAGAAAAGAAAAGTTATTAGTTATAACTTCAGGTAAGTCAGCGTCTTCCTTGGCATTCATCACATAGGCGGGAGCTAAGGCGTCATAACTTGTCTTGCTATAGTTCTTTCTCTACGAACCCTTCATTAAGCTAGACTTGGCCGCCATCTTTGATCTGCTCTCATTTTGGAACTTCTGTGGGCTCCTAATAGATTGCTCTGTACTAAACTCAGGCTTAGATGGGAAATTTTTAACTAGGTGATCTCTAGATCCACAACCGAAATAAGCCCCCCGAATGCAACACCCTATACCTGGCTTGGTTTCTAAGCCCAAATATCCGAATGCCATACCACCGTCTCATGTCATACACAACAAGTAAAAGCTCATTCTAAACGATACTTCTTTCATATAATCATTTGTATAGGTTCTTGCCCGAACATATTCTTATTTATTGATTATACATGCTGAACATACATCAAAAGGTCTTAAAATAATAATTAAACATGCATAAGGTCCATTTAACAAAATCACAAAACTGTCACGTAGGTATCGATACTAACACTAGGGTGTCTATATTTTCATTAAGTGGTTTCGATACCACCTAGAAAAATGATACCAAACTTGCGTTCTATTTCTCGATTAAAAACCCAAAGTCTTAAAAATCATCGGTACCTGTCATGGAATATCGATACTTTAACCCAGATTATCGATACTCAAGCAAAGGTATGGATACCAAATCTCTATTCTGACTTCCTGCATGTCTCAAAACACAGAGGTATCGATTTTAAAACCTAATTATCAATACCTCTGCCCCAGACCTAAAAAATGAAGCATATATGAGCAATTAATCCATTCTAATTTAGTTCATAAACATCTTACATCAATTACTTTGACAAATAATCATTCAACCACCTAATTAGCAGTTCAATATCGCAAAATCGTGTTCGAGCAAGTAATGTCAATCCATTCTCATGCTCATGAACTCAAGAATAATAATAACATGTAATCCTTATAATCTGAACTAAAAACCAGCAAAATGTCTAGAAGTTAACATGGCTATAAACAAGTCTACCACATTTCCTTTTTCCCCAAAATGTAGATAAATATAAAACACTTACGAAATAAAGCAAAAGTCTTACTTGGATCACCTCTCGGAACCATACTGCTGACACCGGCACACAACTAATTTGCAATGGTTAAAGAAGGGAGTGAGTGAGCTTAACAAGCTCAATAATGCCCAGAACAACTACCATGCAAACAGTTCATCAAGAATTAATGAAACAACCATATAGCACAACCTTAACAGTTCCAACTTTAGTGTCATAATATTCTTACTTGTGCATTATTACTAGTTTTTTTACATGGTAAACATATTCACTTTTAAGCATATACCATATTTTACATATAGTCACCTAACATACAAGCATATATCACCATACTCATAGAATCTCATGACGTTTAAGCATATGTCATAATACTCGTAAAATCATATAACATTCAAACATATACCACAATACTCTAAAACATCTTTATACATAAATTGCATAATAGTCACGTGTCATATAAACAAATATCACAATACACATATATTCATAAGTTAAGATAATTTGGCACTTGAGCTATGAAACATAAAAGTGAACTCTATCATCACTCATTAGATACACGGATCTCCAACACACCAAACATAGACTCATAGAGTCAAACATATCCCAATAGTGAAGCATAAAGCTAACACTCTCCTTATTTCCCCTAACATGTCCCGTTGAATGAAGCTTACCTTACATTCCCTTATCCCTCCAACATGTCTCAAGGCCTCAAATCCCAAAATCACTGTACGTATAGGTGAGTACTCACAATCTTATGGCATGCCTACTATATCTAATGATTTCAAGATCATAAGGCCAAAATATCTGAAACAAACACATATCACCTACCGATTATCCATGCACTATGAATCAACATCACTCTATCCTTATTCTTTGCCGCCATATCTTTACCATATTGTCGCGTTTGAATATATAATGTGAATGTGCAAGTATACACGTCGAATCAAATAATAAAGTGATGAGTTAGTATCGTCTCCACAGGGATCAGGATTGATTAAAAAATAATGGTTATGCTATTATTATGAAATTGACTAATTATACTGTGCAAAAGAAACAAATGACAAATTGATGAAGAGAATTAATGAATGGATTAATAAAATCAATTATGAATGAAAAAAAATGCTAGGACAATTGAAATACTGTGGCAATTCTCAAAGAAAAAGTGAGGAGGATTTGTACTGCTGAATGATAAAGGTTGGAATTACTTGGTTTTATTTTTGTATCATAATAATGCCATTGAAAAATCTTGACTATTCTACTGCTCAGGGATTCACTACTACAGTTTGCTTCTTTTGAGAGTCAGACTTTAAGCTATCATTTTGAGTTTTTATATGTCTAGAGAACTCAAAAATAATATCTAAACTATCATTCCTTTCCCTATACAGATCACAACTTCTACGTCTACAGTGCTACAAATATTCTTTCGAACAGTCACATGTATCAATCGATAATAATCCAATCTATTTAACCTTTTTAGAATTAAATTAGATCTAACAACATACCATACAACCATCTATGTCTAGAGCTTGTATGCATGTATTTAAAATAATCACAAATTGAATGAAACAGTAATCTATTCAAAATCAGACCATGGGCATTAAAGATAGTAAAAATTCACCCAAATAATTCCAACCCTATGAGAATTAGCTCATGGATTGGACATTTAAATCCAAAACAAAACCATTCAACATTATCATTCAAGTTTACGAATCATAAAGTTCAAATCAAAAAATAAAGGCAAAACTACAAGAAGCTCTTACTACTCCAACTTTCACTTTAATATTGAGATTTGATGCAAAACCCAGGGTAGGTTTCTCTTCCCCTTCCTTGCGTCTATGATTTTTTCTCTATAAGCTGCTACCCCCTCCTCTCTTTTCTTTGAAATTTTCCATGAGAATTTGATGCAAAGAAAGAACTGCTCTCCAATTCCTCTCTCCCAAAAATCCTCGTCTTCTTTTTTTTCTCTTTCCTCTTTTATAGGGCAGGTCCCTCCCTTTTAGCACACACTTTTTGCTTCCTCTTTTTCAGGGTGGTTTATCTGGTACAAGTATAGCTGGCTAAGAGTGACATGGACTGAGTGTTGCGTCATCTTCTTGGAATTGCATGGCATTCTTGTTGGCAATGTAACCAACATTTTTTCATGGCAATATTTCAATTCTTTCATTTTCTTTTCCTTTCTCTCTTCTCTTCTTCATCCTGCACCTGCTGCCAACAACAACCAACACCTTTCTTCCCCAATAATAAAAGTAACAAATAATAACATTTATAGTACAATCCAAGTTTTTTTATATAATGTTCTAAAAATATCCTAAAAATGCAAACATATTTACTTAATTACAAACCGTTAATTCAATCTAGAGGCATGAAATATAACTCTTTTCAAGAGTTATCACATATCATTCTTAGTTATTTACTTGATCGTTTATATAATATTCTCATAAGAATTCTCATTATTACCATTACATTTCTGCTCTCACTTTTGCCATAGCATTTCCAATTATTCATCAATTTCATCTATCGCATACATCATCATTCCTTTGAATTATCACTGCATACTTACCATAGCATTAATTGTATTTTATTATAATAACTTGACCACTTTTATGCTTCAATCCAATCCTCGTGGGAATGATGCTCACTCACCACTTTATTACTTGAACTGATGTGTATACTTGCACAATTTGCACATCATTTTACACGCGACAGTGCACCGCATGGAGATACACTCAGTCGAATGAACCCTTTGTCAAGCAAATCTTGCAACTGAATCTTAAACTCCTTGAGCTCTTTTAGTATTATGCGATAAAGCGCAATAGACACTGGTGCAATACCAGGATAAAGCTCAATATCAAACTCAACTTCACGTTCTAGCGGCAAACCAGGTAGTTCTTCTTGAAACACGATAGGAAAATCCTTAACGATACAGATATATTAAACTCTCAACTCCTTACTAATCGAATTCATCACATAAGCTAAATAATCCTCATAACCTTTTCCCATCATCTTCTCAGCCTTCATAGCTGAAACCACATTAGACATAAATTCCGGTCTTTCAACAACAACGATAATTTCCAACCTATAACTATTCCTCAAAGTAATTTGCTTTGTCTCAAAATCTACCTTAGTCTTATGTTCAGTCAACCAGCCCATACAAAGAATCACATCAAAACCGTAGAAAGCCAATTCCATAAGGTCAACAGAGAAAACGTGCCCTTAAATTATAAAGGGGCATCTACGATAAATTTTATTCACTACCACACTATCACCGAAAGAACTAATAACAGTCATACCCAAATCAATAGTCTCTACAGGAATCCCTAACTTACAAACCAATTCACTCAAGATATATGAATGCGTAGAACCAGAATCAACCAAAGAAAATAATAGAGTATACTACAAAGTGAAAGTACATGCGATGGCATTAGTAGAATCCTGATCCTCCGGCTCCCTAACAGCATAAACCTGAGCTAGATCTCTAGACTTAACCTGTGTAGCAATAGTATGAGCAATAATTCACTGCCTAACCGGTCTCTACCTTTACCACGAATACGGCCTCTAGCTGGCGTAGAAGTAGGTGCCAAACTTTGAGCATGTGCAACCTTCACTTTATTTGGGAAATCCTTCAGAAAATGTTCCTTCAAACCACACTTAACACAGCCACCTGTTAACTAGCAGCACTCACCAGGATGCCTATGCTCACAGTGTGCACAAAATGGCCAACCAGAACCACCAGTGGATCCATTAGTACTGACCACAACACTACTCTACTGCCTAAACTAACTCGGTCAAGACCCACGTCTTGCACCCCTACCAGAACTATGACTATCACGCGCTCTCTCAGGTGGTCGACTAGATAAAGCTTTGGAAATCCTCTTACTAGATTCATTAACCACAGAACGAGGCAGTTCAGCTAAATTTTTCACAACTACTTTGGCTTTCTCAACCAACTCATCAAACATCTCTACGTTCTGAGCTACCAAATAAACATGAATCTCACGATTAAGCCCAAAACAGAACCTCTTACAACGGTCCCCCTCAGAAAGAACCACCTTAGGAGCGTAGTGACTAAGTCACACAAACTCTTCCTCATAGTCAGCCACTGACAAATCACCTTGAACCAAATCAAGGAACTCACTTTTATGAGCCTTCATATACTGCTCGCCCATAAAATTCATCTTAAAAACCTTAAGAAAATAACCCCAAGTCAAACGATCAGCAGTAGTACCTCTCTTAACCGTATTCCACTAGTGATAAGCTTCACCGTCGAGTAGGGACACAGTAGAACCCAAGTTCTCCTCGTCAGAATAGGACATCTGCTCGAGGATACTTTCAACTCCTTCCAACCAGTACTAAGCCACAGTTGAATTGGTCTCTTTTACTCTAGAAAACTCTTTACAACCCAACGCCTGCAGATGTTCAAGCGGCAAGCCTCGATTAGCAGGTGCAAGAGTAGGGTTAGCACCAGAAATCCTCTAAAATGTTCCTATCGTAGCTTCCATCAGAGGGCCAAAACCCTACGCAGCGGAGTAGGAGGTGCAGAAGATGTACCATCCTCTTGAGCATTAGCATTCACATTCACACGTCTACGAGGCATATCTAACAATCTACCATACAAAAAAACAAGCAAGGGTATGAGTGGTGGGGAAATGATCCAAGTTACATTCCTACAAGAAAACTTTAGGATTAAGGTAATGTGTTCCCATTCCTACCCCATATGCAATACAATCAAAGACATTTTAAAGAAATTTAAACAATCAGAGTAACTTAAACACTTGGGTTTCACAACTCCAATCCACACAACAATCACCTAGGTCCGAGTGTTAATGAACCTAGGCTTTGCTACCACCAAATGTAACACCCTATACCCAGCCCGGTAGTCGAGCCTGAATATCAAGATGTTACACCACCGTCATACATCATACACATTATAAATTGTCACATTATTAAGCAAAGCATCCTCTATTTTAGCATCTGTGCGAGTTTTGGGTCATACATATTCTATTCATCATTTAAACATGCTAATCATACATCAAATGATCTTAAAACACGAATTAAACATGCATTAGAACCACAGCAAAATTTTGAAACAAATCATGTAGGTATCGATACTATATCAAAGGTATCGATACTATTTGGAAAATCGATACCAAAGAAGCATTCTGTTTCTCGCTTAAAAATTAAAACCCCAAAAATTATACGTACCTTTCATAAAGTACCGATTATTTTACCCTGAGTACCGATACTTGTGATATGGTATCGAAACCAAATTACGTTACTAACTTCTTGCACTTTCAAATTACGTTACTAACTTCTTGCACTTTCAAAAAATATAGATGTATGAATTTTCAAACATGAATATCGATACCCTTGCTCCAAACAGTAAAAATACAACATATTTAAGCATTTAGATCATTCCAACTTATACCAATTCAACATTCAACTATTACATTATCAAAAGAACATCAAAACATCTATATTAATAGCTCAAAGCATCGTAGAAATGTCTGAGCAAGCAAACGAAATAACAAGAACAATATCCATAAAACCTAAGGACAATTAAGTTATGAAAATATCCAAACATCATGGCAACCTTTATGAAAATATTCTACCACATTGCCTTTTTTTCCCCTATAATATAAACGAACAAATAAATACCTACGAAATAATTCAAATGTCATGCTTAGATCACTCCCTTGGAACTACACCACTCACACCGAAACACAACTAATCTGCAATGGTTTAAAAAAGAGTGAGTGAGCTTTACAAGCTCAATGAATGATCAGAATAGCTACCATGCAAACATGTCAACATGCATTATCGAAACAATCATTTAGCACAATTACAACATCTCAAACTTTAGTATCATAATACTTGTTCATGCGACATTCATTTATTCATTTACTTAGTTATCCCACACTCAATTAAACATATATCACATTAAACATATTCACATTTTATGATAATTTGGCACTTGAGCTATGAAACGTAAAAGTGGGCTCTATCACCACACATCGAATACACAGATCTCCATCACACCAAATGACTCATAGAGTCGAACATATCCTAAAAAGTGTAGCATATAGCTTGCACTCTCCAACACACGAAACATATCCTGATGAATGGATCTTAGCTCACATTCCTTTATCTCTCCAAAATTATCCTGGGCCTTAATGCCCCAAAAACACAACACATATAGGTGAGTACTCACAATCCTATGGCATGCTAACTATATCCAACGGTCTCAAAAATCACAATGCCAAAATATCCATCATTAAACACACATTTTACTTACCATTTTCTGTAATTTTTCACTACAACCTCACATTATAGGCACAACATTAATTCTGTCACTTACATGCATAGCATGTCTATATTTCCAGTTTCACAATAAACATCACAAGCATATAACACATGTCATGGCATCAAATTTTAGTTCTCATTTTCACATCAAATAAGTACATATTTCACAATCTAAACATAGGTAGAGAAAGCTTACACTCAAAATTTAGAATAGGGGTTTACACTACTTCTAAACTCCCAAATTTATACAATGAATCGTGTCTACGAGCATCAATTCCAAACACTGACCAATTACGCTTTCATCGAGACATCGAAAGCTCAAACTAGCCTTTCCCTCTTGTAGAAGGTCCTAACGAATCTAAAGCTTCAACCAAATAAATCACACAAAAAGCATAATCAACATAAAACCAAATACCCTCTTAAAATAAGCAAAAACACAAACCTAAAATAGATTATCTTGAAATCAAATCCTTCGACATAGCAAACTTGAACTTCAATTATCTCGATCTACACTTAATCTTTTTCCCTAAAACCAATTACGTTCATCTAATTATTCACATACAATTGATTTTCAACCCTTAAACTACACAAACATACCCAATTCATGGTATTAAAATTTTTTAACATGTTATGGGAATTTTCATGAAAATTTATTAAAATATTTGAAATCATTAACGAAACTTTAAACTCAGTTTAGAAACCTTGTAATCATGTCAAAACTAATTGAAAAACACTTTGAAACCATGTTTTTACTTAAAATCTTGAAATCCACCATTAATGACCCAATTTTTGGCTTTTATTTGAAACATGCGATTTAATGGCTAAAAACTCAGTTTAATAGACCACATAACATTTACAACTAATAGTAAGACGAATGGTTACCTTTGAGGGAAGAAAAACAGAGGTTTAGTCAAAAATCTGAAAAACCCAAAACTTGATAGATAACACAATCAATGGTGTTTTTAAATGTTTTTTCTTGAAATTCTATGGAGATTTATGGCTTAGGTGATGATAGAAATCAAAAGGATTAAGGTTTGTAAAATAAAATCGAATGGGAGAGGCTTGGGAGAGTAAGGGACAACAACAATAAAAGGGGAAGAAAGTAACGTGAAACCTATAGGTCGGGGATGATATTAGGTTGTATTTTTAAAATTTGGTTTAAATGTCTCATAAACACTCATAATTTAGGCCCTTTTACAAATCAATCCCTATTTAATAATTGAAAGTATTTTCGATGTTATTTTCAAAAATTGATTTGATTTTAAAAAAGTCATAAATGAAAACATTTTTGGTTAACCATGTTATGCAATTCTCGAGCACAGTAGAGCTAAAATCCCTAAAATACCTCCAAAAATCCTAGGCCCAATTTTATGGTGTGACAGTTAATTTATGAGCACAACTGATATTTTTAAGGCTCGCTGATTTACGATCACAGCCTAAGTTTATTGATTTACGATCATAAAAAATCTTCTTTGAGTTAGCTGATTTACTATTACTACTCCAAATAGCTCGCTGATTTATGGTCATAACTGATATTATTAAGGCTCATTGATTTACGATCAAAGCCTAAGTTTATTGATTTACAATCATGAATAATCTTCTTTGAGTTAGCTGATTTACTACTACTACTCTAAACAACTCACTGATTTACGAGTCACAACTAACTCCCTGATGTACGATCACAACCTACATTCATTTATTTACAATAATGAACAATATTCTCTGAGTTAGTTTATTTATTATCATTACTCCAAATAGCTCGCTAATTTATAACCACAACTGATATTATTAAGGCTCGTTGATTTACAATCACAACCTAAGTTTATTGGTTCACAATCATGAACAATCTCCTTTAAGTTACCTGATTTATTATCACTACTCCTAACAACTCGCTGATTTACGATCACAGCCTAAGTTCATTGATTCACGATCCTGAATAATTTTTCTTGGGTTAGTTGATTCACGATCACAACTTAGGTACAATAATTTCAAATCACAGTTGAGTTGAATAATTCAATGGTTCCTAATCACCATTAAAATTAAAATTATTTAAGTTATTTACGATAACAACTTAGTTATGCAATTTGCTCGAACAAAATCACAATCAAACACTACAATGCTTCAACACTAAGCAAAGATAGTTTTTCTATTTCAAAAGATAGCAAGTTTATTAAATACAAGGAAATCATGAGTTGACACTAGTATCATTAGGGTCAGTGAGCTATTCTTCTTCTACTTCTTCTTCTCCTCCTCCTCCTTCTTCTTCTCCTTCTTCTTCTCCTTCTTCTCCTTCTTATTTTCTTTCTCTTTCTCTTTTTCTTTCTTCTTCTTCTTCTTCTTCTCCTTCTCCTTCTCCTTCTCCTTCTCCTTCTTCTTCTTCTTCTTCTTCAATAGCATTTCCTTCACATCCAGTGGAAGGAGTTATGTTGGTTTCAGTAGGAATATCAACAAAATAAAGCTTCCTGAAAATTTTCCACTCTTCAACAAACTCCTCCCAAGAAACTACAGAAGGGAAGTGAATATCAAAATTCAATTGAGCACCCGTGAGGTGACTAAGAGCATTGAAACTTACCCTGGGAGCATTAAAGGGACTGCCAACCACTTGGGCATGCAGTAGAAAATTTGACTTCAAATCTGGCAGGTAATCTTAAAAGCTTTGCATTGTGTCAGCCTTATATTTTTCCAAGGCCTCTTAATGGTTATTTTCTAGATTAGCCACAACAAGTTTATGCTACTCACCTATGGCTTTCAGGGTCTCTTCCAAAATAATCTTATCAGCTCACATACCTTCAATATCTCAATGTAATTTTTTGATTTCTTTTTCAAAAATAGTGAGACAATGCTTTGGCCTATTATTCTAATCCACCAATCTCCTATTTTCTTCATCTAATTGCCTTTGCAGCTCGCAAGCCCTTTCCAAAGCCCCCACGGTGGATTGATAGACATTCTTAGACTCCATCTTTTTTTATCTTCTCCTCATTAATACTTTCAGTGAGCCCTACACTGACCATACCAACTTCAACCAAAGCCACTTAAAGGGATAATATAAGTTCCTTCAATGATGGTTTCTTCACGCAACTAGACGATGTAGAAGGAAAAATATACTTTTTAGCTTCTTGAGGTATACTCAAGTCCTTGCACCATGGAAATAATATTTGTGTCTTACCACTAGTAGACACAAACTTCAGCGAACCCCTAGGAGGACCATGCTAAACAATTACACCAAAAGTATCCTAGGTTGATGGTTTTGGTGAATGTGAGGATGTAAGAGGAGAAGGATTCATAGGAGGAACTGCAGCAATGGTTACCACACTACCAGATGATGTAGCGCGATTTATTCCTTGCTTTCAAAAAAGTTACCTTATAGGGCTACCCTCGTATTCGCTGCTTAATATAACATTGGCAGCTCCAACAGTAGTATTTTGTTTCTTTCAGCTACTTGCACTTTTTTCCCTAGTAGAAACACTAGGGGGACCCCCTCGCACATTTTGCGTAAAAGATCAAGCTTCCATGTACTAGTCAAGTTCCCTAGATAAACTCGTTAATTCGCCTGAAGTCTCTTTAGCAACACGAGTTGTGTCTACATCACCAAGAAGTCTATTATCAACACTGACAGAAATCACAGGGGTGTTTGCACTACCTTCTTGATTCCTTGTAGGTTTAGAGGACCACAGACAAGGCTTTAATTTACAAAAGGTATAAAAATAATTTTTAAGGTCCTCATTTTTCCTTAAAGGAATAAGTCCTAACTCATCAATAGCTCTATGTGGCCAAGTGAACTGTGCAGGCAAAACTAACACAATGCCCACACCATTGTTATCATTAATTAGTCACCATGCAATTAGGGACCAGATCTAGGAGGCAGTGGCGAAACACATTTCTTACAGTTAACACCTCCTTCAGCTTCAATACATGACCTCGACGAAGCCTATAAAATTGAGTCCACCCCGCTTCCAATATAATTTCTTGTCCTCGTAGACACACACACTTACTGGGTATGGACCACTCAATAGGAAACTCAAAACTAGATCCAAATTTATTTTTTACTCGTATATTTTTACAAAGATTCAATCAAAGGTTTGAAGACTAATTGGAAACAATTGATTTCAATCCTTTGTGAGGGATAAAATAGAACATACCAGAGAACCTCCACGATTACAGGCCTTGAGTTGGTATAAATTCTGAAAAATAAAAATCAACAGAGCCTTTTCTCGTCGACCACATTCAATGAAATAAGTTACTATGATATACCACGAGAAGCCAGATAACTGCCCAGACCTCTTCCATACTCTTCAAGAAGATGGCAAATGAAGGGGTAGAGTGGAAGATGAAAACCCGCTTCTAGTATGTGTAAGGGAAGTAGAAAACTTCCATCGATGGTGTCACTCAATCACCTCGACCCTTCAACAATGGAGAAGTAATAAGCGAAGTTGGGTAGTTAAATCCCTTAAGCAGCCTAATGACTACTCATTTCTTAATATAATGGTGCAAGTGTATGCATTTTCCTCTAAGAGAGCATTTACTTCATGGCCTTGTGGAGGTTCACTTCCTGAACCACCATGGTTACCCTGACTACTACGACAACCTCTTTTTGACCTAACCATCGTACCCAACTAAATCCAGAATAACTACAAAGACAATTTGGAAGTTTGAAGAAATTTACCTCTGAAACACGATTATCCTTCTGAACAATAACTCCTCCTCAAAAAATTCAAATCTAAACAGTTTTGTATTTAGGGTTAAGGTCACGTCCACTTAAAGAACTTTAAACCCTGATGATTCGTGTGTCCGAGAATAAAGGCACAATCAGCCTAACATAGTTGTACCTATGACACCCCAAACCCAACTGGGATGGATCGGACCGAATTCGAAGCGTTAAATTAACTACCGAAGTGGCTCTCCAACTAACAACCACCCGACACACATTTATGACTAATTAACATCAAATTTATGACTAATTAACTATCATTTATTAATGTGGAAGCAATTTGTGAACCATTTTTAAAGTTTTTCTAAGTATTTAAACCTAAGGGTATTTTGGTCATTTTACCACCTAAGGTTAAAATTATCTTGATTTTATTTCTAAATATTTATCGACGTTCTTTTAGTCAAATTATGAAAGCCTTAAAAATTTTAGCTAAACTTGAGTTCATTTACTATGTTTAATTCAAGTTTTATTATTAGGGACTAAATTGTAACTTTTACAAACTTTTAGTACATTTTTCAAAATAAAAATTAAGAGTGTTTCTACCAAATATTAATAGTTACAAGTCTAATCCTAAAATATTACCAAGTTTC
>JABEZY010272626.1:0-18493 GCA_013467495.1 Gossypium gossypioides
ACTTATTTAAATAATTAAATTAAGTCCAGCAAGCTAAATCGCATAAACAATAAAATTAAAGACGAGCTCGATTGAGCTGAAACGAGCTTATGGAGCTGAATTTGAGTTTAGTTCAGCTTGCAAAAGGTTGCAAGAAGAACTCATGGAGCTGGTCCGGTCCTCATTGAAGTGTCCAGCCAAGGTCTCGCCCCAAACTTGCTCCACTAAGGCCGAAATGGCCTCTTTGAATTGTTTGGCCCGAGCTCGTGTGATTGGGCCTTGGGGAAGCATCTCGGGGTCCTTGCTCGAGCTTGATGCACTCTGGGGCACGGTTGCATCATTCCCCCATCTTTAAAATAACTTGTCCTCAAGTCGGGATCTGTATGAAATAGAGATAGATCAGAAACGTTGAAACTCGCACTAATATTGTAATCACCAGGCAAGTCAATTTTGTAAGAGTTCTCATTTATGCGCTCCAAGACTTGGAAAGGCCCATTCCCTTGAGGTAGTAGTTTGGATCTCCGTTGAGCCGAAAATCGCTCATTTCGCATGTGAACCCAAACCCAATCACCGGGTTCAAAAATAACTTTCTTCCGGCCCTTGTTTTCCTTTTGCGCATAAGTCTTGGTTTTTTCCTCGATGTTGGCTCGCACCTTCTCATGTAAATTCTTCACAAATTTGGCCTTCTTCCTAGCATCTTCATGAACAAGTTGATCATTAGGTAGAGGCACTAAATTTAATAGTGTCAAAGGATTAAAACCGTAAACGATTTCAAAAGGGGAATATTTAGTCGCCGAGTGCACGAATCGGTTGTAGGCAAACTCTATATGTGGTAAGCATTCCTCCCATGACTTTAGGTTTTTTTAGATGATCGCCTGAAGCAATATTGATAGGACACGATTGACCACCTCGGTTTGGCCGTCAGTTTGGGGATGACAAGTGGTCGAAAACAAAAGCTTAGTCCCTAGCTTTCCCCATAATGATCGCCAGAAGTGACTCAAAAACTTTGCATCGCGATTCAAAACTATCGTTCTTGGTATTCCATGCAAGCGAACGATCTCCCTAAAGAATAGATTGGAAACATGAACAACGTCGTCAGTTTTTGTGCAAGCTATAAAATGCGACATTTTAGAAAAACGATCAACAACAACAAAAATTGAATCCTTCCCCGTTTTAGTCCTAGTCAATCCAAGGATGAAGTTCACGGATATGTCCATCCAAGGGGCTTCGGGGATCGGAAGCGGCATGTACAGTCTATGTGGCTTGATCATAGACTTGGCCCTCTTACACGTCACACACCGTCCGTAGACTCGTTCGACATCCTGCTTCATTTTTGGCCAATAGAAATGCTCTTGGAGCATGGCCAATGTTTTCCCCACGCCAAAGTGGCCCATGAGGTCCCCGCTATGTGCCTCGTTTACTAACAAGTCCCAAGTGGAACCTTGCGGAATGCACAACTTGCCTTCCTTAAAAAGGAAGCCTTCGTGCCTATAAAACCTATCAATGGCTACATTCTCACAGGCAGAATAGATTTCACCAAAGTCATTGTCAGTAGCATACAAGTCTTTCAGAAATACAAAACCAAGTAACTTGGAATCTAGGTATGACAGGAGCGTATACCTTCTCGAATGTGCATCGGCCACTAAGTTTTCTTTACCTTTTTTATACTTGATGACATAAGGAAGCGACTCTAGGTACTCTACCCATTTGGCATGCCTTTTATTCAGCTTGTGCTGGCCTTTGATGTGCTTTAGCGCCTCATGATCGGAGTGAATCATGAACTCCTTCGGCCACAAGTAGTGCTGCCACGTCTCGAGAGCTCGAATGAGAGCATACATTTTCTTGTCATAGATGGGATGCGATCGTGCCCCAGAGCACATCAAGCTCGAGCAAGGACCTCGAGACGCTTCCCCAAGGCCCAATCACACGAGCTTGGGCCAAACAATTCAAAGAGGGCATTTCGGCCTTAGTGGAGGAAGTTTGGGGCGAGACCTTGGCTGGACACTTCAAGGAGGATCGGACCAGCTCCATGAGTTCTTCTTGCAACCTTTTGCAAGCTGAACTAAACTCGAATTCAGCTCCATGAGCTCGTTTCAGCTCAATTGAGCTCGTCTTTAATTTTATTGTTTATGCTATTTAGCTTGCTGGACTTAATTTAATTATTTAAATAAGCTGGTTAATTTAGTTTCAGCATGAACATGAATTAATTTGAGTATATTAATTTTATATTAAATATGTTTTATTTTTAATACATGGTTTTAATATGTTTTAATTAGTATGTGTTAACTCGTCCTAGTCTAAGACATGAATTTAATTTGTCCTTGTTCAACCGAATTCAATATGCAGGTAATTGAGTTGTCTTAGCTCATAACATGTTTTAATTGTGTCCTAGTGTGGCTGCCAAATTTAATATGTCTTGTTGTCCAATTTTATTTTGTCTTACACATGAATTAATGGCTTATTTAATTGGGTGCAGGTACATGGACATGGGACGGCATTAAAGAGGTGGCTGTTGGTTGCTTTTCTCCAAGCAACCCTTCGTGTATAGCAAGTAACACTAGGGGGCTACTGTTGTATTTTTCTAAGCTGATCATTCAGCTCACCAAGGCATCTTTGAAAGCTCCACTAGATGGAATGTTGCATTCACACATCAAGGCCCTTCAGTTTCGTGTGTTCACATTCAAGGGTTGCTCATCTCCAATTGTTCACACCTAGAAACTGTTGGAGAACCCAAGCTGACTTTAATGGAGTCTAAGTTGTTCAGCTGATCAAGGAGCCACAATTAAAGCCAAATTTCAAGCCCTAGGTCGAACCTACGTGCACTACTCAGCTCCCAAGGCCTCCAATTATTTCAGCTGATTTTCAATGCATCTAGAAGCTGATTTTTGGCCTTCCCAAATGCACAAGGAAGCAACCTAGAATTTTCAAGAATTTTTAGCCTAATTAAGTGAATTAAAAGCTAACTTTTCAGCCAAGTATTTTGTCCATTCGGCTCTCCCTTTCTTGGCTATAAATATTGAGTTCAAAACATGTTCTAAGGACTTTTGACATTTTTTTAATGAATTGCTGCCGATTTTGTGAGACAACTTTCTCTCAAATTTTGTCCGAGACCCGAACGACTTATCTTCTAGTGGCATCTTTCTAAGTCTCTTTTGAACTTATCACTCCTTAACCGAGTGTGGCATTCACCCACTTATACCTTTGGCTCGTACTTATCTAAGTAACGGGTCAAGGTCCTAAATTACCATTTCGAAAACACCTTACGGTCGTATAAGTTTTGGGTCAACACTCGTTTCTAGTGTTAGTTCACTTTTGACCCTTAAGTCTCATTCGTACCATTCCTTCCACTAACCAAATCCCGATTTCATTCCTTGTTAGCCGAACGTAAAACAAACCCATCCTCACTATTTCGAGCCTATCTTTGATTACCTTAATCCATACTTAGCCTATTCTTGACTAAACTCCTAAATCGAATGATACTTATTTGATTAACGATCGAGCACCCATTCGACTCGGATCAATCTACAAAGCTGAGATTGCATCAGAAGGTTGAGAATTTTGGTTCATATTCGCCACTCATTGTATTTATGTTTATCTCATCAATTAGGACTAGGTTTTCAGGAGTGCGCTCTGATATGATTGGTAAATAGATTGGCAATAAATGTTGCACTATGCTACTTAGACTCTATCTTTGCGACCTTTCAGATTCATCCAATTGTTTGCAGATAATTCTTCTAAATGGTTTTTGTAAGAATTGGATAATCCATTGCTCCAGTAGCTCAACACCTATGCCCATCAGTATATTGTATCATTTTAAAAACATTTGAAGTTAAAAAAAAAAGATTTATGAGATTACAATTCAGGTTTGTAGTTCCCAATCACCCCTCTGCTATTTCCCCCTTTTCCTTTTCACGCCACACTTCCAAACTCGTTCTTTGTTTCTTTCAGCCTACCCTCAACTAGACAATCAATCCCTTGCAAACTAGTTTGAAGTCGATTCCCTAGACTACGACAACTTCTCATTGAGTCTTTTATGAAATCATGAGAGAAAGGCGAGTGGAAAAAGGCACGAGAGTGTGAGCGCATTAGAGAGGAGGTTAAAGCTGAAAAGCGCGAAAACACGAGTGTGAGTGATCTTTACTTTTCTTTCTTTTTGAGTGAATGTGAGGTTTTTATGGTGAGGATAAAGTATTATGTCTAGAAGTCCCAAGCGTAACATGACGGACAGGCCCGAAAGACAACTAATAAGAAACGTCGCACCCGGAGGAGGAGGAGTACCTGATCTTGGCCAGCAAGCCCTCTTGCGGGAATTTCAAAGAATGCTTTGAAACGAGATCGAGTCCATCAACGAACGATTGGATCGAGTCAAGGAGAGTGATCGACGAGAAAGAACGCCCTATGGACCAAGGCAAGCTCGTGGGTGAGCGAGACTCAACGAAGACGATCTTTACGATCTAAGTAAGGTGGAAAGTGACCAAGCGTCAAATCAAAGTGAAAGACGATGTGGTCAAAGGAATCGGGTCCCTAGAGAACGAGGACGTGTTGATGACGATCAAAAAAACATCAAGCTTTCTATACTACTGTTCCAAGGTAAATCTGATCCGGAGGCGTGCTTAGAGTGGGAAAAGAAGATAGGACTAGTTTTTGAATGCCACAACTACTCCGAGGCCAAGAAGGTGAAGTTGGCAGCGATCCAGTTCTCTAATTACGCCATGATTTGGTGGGACCAACTCACCACGAGTCAACGAAGAAACGGCGAACGACCAATATCCACTTGGGCCGAGATGAAGGCACTAATGCGGAGGCAGTTTATTCCATCGTACTATCACCGAGACCTCTACAAAAAACTCCAAAACCTTTCTCAAGGTTTGAGGAGTGTAGAAGATTACTACAAATAGATGGAAATTGCAATGATTCATACAGATATCCAAGAAGATCGAGAAGCAATGATGGCGTGTTTCTTAGCCGGTCTTAACCGAGACATAGCAAACATCATGGAGCTTTAACATTACGTTGAGATCGTGGACATGGTGCATATGGCCATCAAGATGGAAAAACAACTTAAGTGCAAAAGAGTCGGTCGAAGCCTTTCCAACCCCAACGTCTCCAAGTGGGGTCAAGGCAATAGTAGGTAAGATCCACCGAGCCATACTAAGGAACAAAAGGTGACAACGAAGGTGAACAAACCAACGGGCGAATCCAGCAAAGGCAAGGCTATCGGACAAGGGACATTAAATGTTTCAAGTGCCTCGGGAGGGGACATATCGCCAGCCAATGTCCCAATCGAAACAACATGGTAGTACGAGTGGATGGCAAAATAGAATCGGAGAAAGATGAAGAAAATGAACTTGAAGCCACTACCGACAAAGAGGAGGAGTTGGAACATGCGGTAGACGGTGAACTCTTCGTCTTCAAAAGGAGTTTAAGTCTCTAAGGTGCGAAAAATGAAAAACAACGAGAAAATATTTTGCACACTCAGTGTCAAGTGCAAGGAAAAGTCTGTTGTGTGATCATCGACGGCGAGAGCTGTACGAACGTGGTGAGTACCCTCATGGTGGAGAAATTGGGGCTACCGACATCCAAGCACCCCACTCCTTACAAACTGTAATGGCTCAACGAGGGCGGTGAGCTAAAGGTGACCAAACAAGTGCTTGTGACATTCTCCATTGGAAAATACTTGGATGAAGTGTTGTGCGACGTAGTGCCAATGCACGTAGGGCATCTCTTGCTCGGACGTCCTTGGCAGTTCGATAGGTGAGTCATCCACGACGGGTATACCAATAGGTATACTTTCAAGCACTTAGGCAAAACTGTGACGTTAGTACCTTTAACACCAAAACAAGTCTACGAGGACCAAGTGAGGCTTAAAAATTCTATAGAACAAATGAGGGAAAAAGAAAAGAGCGAGAGTCTGAAAGGAAAAAGAATTGAGAAAAAGAAAGGAAAAGTAAAAAAGGAGAGTGAATAGATCGAGAGAAAAGAGATAGTTGAAAGAGAAAAAGAATGTGAAAAGATAAGTGTGTTTGCAAAAAGTAGTGATGTTCGAAAGGGACTTCTGTTGAGGCAGTCGATCCTTGTGCTCATGTACAAGGAAAATTTACTTAACACTAATGATTTACCCAAAAATATCCCTTCTTTTTTTGTGTCTCTTTTACAGGATTTCAAAGATGTATTTTCGGACAACGTACCAAATGGGCTGCCACTCTTCGTAGGATCGAGCACCAAATTGAGTTTGCGGCCGTAGCCATAATCCCAAATCGACCAGCATACCGGACTAATCCCGAAGAGACCAAGGAACTTCAATGCCAAATCAATGAATTTATGAAAAATGCTACATCTGTGTGAGCCTTAGCCCTTGCACCGTTCCGGTGTTATTGGTACCAAAGAAGGACGGGACTTGGTACATGTGTTTCAATTTTCGCACCGTAAACAAAATTACTGTCAAGTATCGGCATCCGATACCGCATCTCGATGACATGCTCAATGAATTAAGTGGTGCCAAACTATTTTCAAAAATCAACCTCAAAAGTGGGTACCACCAGATTCATATGCAAGAGGGCGACAATTGGAAAACAGCGTTAAAAAACACGGTTTGTATGAATGGTTGGTCATGCCGTTTGGCCTAACCAATGCTCCTAGTATGTTCATGAGACATATGAACTATGTGTGTGATCATTTATCGATAAGTTTTGTGTCGTTTACTTTGGCGATATATTAATCTATAGCAAGTCTTTGGAAGAACATGTAATGCACCTCTGGTCTATTTTGGAGGCTCTCCGAAAGGAGACTTTATACGCTAATCTTAAAAAGTGTACATTCTGTTTTGATAAAGTGGTTTTTCTAGGTTTTGTGGTCAGCTCGGAGGGACTCGAGGTGGACCAAGAAAAGATTAAGGCAATCCAAGATTGGCCGAGACCGACGAGCATTAGCCAAGTAAGAAGCTTCCATGGCTTGGTAAGCTTCTATCAGCGTTTCGTGCCCAATTTCAGCACCTTGGCCGCACCATTGACTAGCGTAATCAAGAAAAACTTCGCCTTTCATTGGGGCGAAGAGTAAGAAAAGGCTTTTACTATTATTAAAGACTGTCTTACTAAAGCTCTGTTACTTGTCTTGCCTGGTTTTTCTAAAACATTTGAAATTGAGTGTGATGCATCAGGTGTAGGAATCGAGGCTGTGCTAACTCAAGATGGAAGACTAATCGCTTATTTTAACGAAAATTTGAACGAAGCCGAGATCGCATCGCCTTCTTACAAAGCAAAAGTTTTAAGAAAAAATTTAAGTGGTAGCACGAGTATGTAATCCTACAAATAATCAATAACTATGATTTGCGAAAAGATTTTGAAATGGTTAAGGCAGGCCAGAAAGACAAGTTTAGAGAAAGAGAAACCATAGACAAGTAGAATGGCATGATGGGTGTTGGACCAATACAGATAGAAACTGTTTTTAGGAAGCGCCTTGGTGTATATTGACTAAGCTGACGGATGAGTCCGACAGCAAGACATAACATTTTTACGTGGAAATTCTTACTAAATGTATAGATTATATATATTTTGCTAACCGATCTATTAAAATATTACAGGTAGGATTATCACATTCTTGAAACACTCTGAAAATAGGAAAATTCAGGAAAACAATGTCAACATCACGACACAGACATTTCATGTCGTAAAACCATGGGCAGTAAAAACAGAATTTCAAAAAATCAAATCGATGTCGCGACATCATTAACCTGTGTTGCGACATGGATGACATTTTCTCAGACTTCCAAAAATGCATGGTGTGTTGCGATAATGAACCCCGTTGTTGCGACATAAGCAAACTGGCAGGGATGTCACGACATGGAACTCCTATGTCGTGACATCGCTGCAATTTTTTGCAGGGTCAACTCGATCCCAATTGCACAACCTGAAATTTTAACCATTAAAATACCTAGATTCTAACCCCAAAACCAATAGTTTTAAGCATAAAAACACCCTTTTAAGTTAACCTAACCTAGTTTTAACATCCTAACTCCCCCAAAACCTCTAATTTCAAAACCCCCTTTCTCTACCAAAAACTTAGGTTTCAATCTTTTATCCCTAATTTTAGAGGCCTCATTGGAGGAAGCTAATACGATCACGCCCTGGGAACGACCTTGGCCAAGCTTCCCAAGCAAGCATTGCAATCTTTTTCTAGTTGATCAGCTCGATCCTAGCTTATTGAGCTTGATTCAACTCAAATTTCAGTTCCTTAAGCTCAATTCAGCTCAATCTTAGCTCATTGAGCTCGATACTATTTTATTTTAATTTGTGCATTTTTATTTGCTAGAATAAATAATTAATTCGGCCATGGTTAATTTAGTTTGTTTAGTTTAAGATAATTATTGTGTCATAATTTAGAGCACTTTAATATGAGTTTAATTATGTTTTAAATCTGAACTTTTTAATTAAGGTTTTAAATATGTCTTGGTTTAGTACATATTAAATAGGTGTTTTAATGTGTCTTAGCTTTAGACATCTTAATTACATGTTTGAGTTCAGACCAATTAAACATGTTTAAAGTTGTGTTTAATTCATCTTGTAGGAGTATGCATGGACGGCATTAAGATGTTTACATTGGCTGCTGCTAGGAAGCTTCCTTTAGCTGTTTGTATGGCACAATTATGAGCTGAACACCATCTCTCAAGAGCCATTTCAGGATTCAGCAAGGCATCAAGTGTTTCACACTTATTCCTTTAGCTAAATAATCATGTTCACACCTTGAGACTATTCGGTTATAGCAAAGGTCAATTGAGCTGCTATTTTCTCTTCCCAAGCTGCCTTTTTGTGCATATCAACAGCCCAAGTGTTTTTACACTTGTTCAAATTGGCTGAAGGTTCTTTTCACACACATGACTAATCAGTTCTTAGCTTTCACACTCCATGGCTGCTCATATTCAGCTGATTCATTTGTAACTCCATTGAAGTGCCCAAGCTACCCATTAAAGCTCATGACTATTCGGCCACCCAAGCTACCCATTAACTCTTATAGACATAGGCTCTACACATTCCTATGCAGCTAGTAGTATTCCAAAAACTTGGGGATCTCTATGGAGTGTACTTCTAGTGAGATTACCACACTAAGTCTGTTGGGGTAATCCGTTCAGGTTAGTAGATTTTATAGGAATGTACCGTTGGAAGTACAAGGGACTGTGTTTCCGGCAAATTTGATAGAGCTACTATTTGGGGAGTTCGACTTAATTTTGGGTATGGATTGGTTGGTTGAGTATCAAGTTAGTCTAGATTGTGTGACTAAGAGGGTTGTTCTGAGGACTGAGGATGATAAGGAGATAGTAGTGATTTGTGAGTGTCGAGATTACTTGTCTAATGTGATCTCCGCTCTAGTGGCTGAGAAATTAGCTCGAAAAGGGTGTGAGGCATATTTGGCCTATGTCAGTGTCTCAATTTTTAGGGACCCTTCTATTGGGGATATCAGAATAGTGAGAGAATTTTTGAATGTCTTCCCTGAGGAGTTACCTGGTTTACCTCCGAATCAAGAAGTTGAGTTTGGCATTGAGCTTCTACCGGGTACAGCTCTAGTGTCCATCGCTCCATACCATATGGCATCGAAAAAGCTTGCAGAGCTTAAGGCTCAACTTCAATAGCTCCTGGATCGTGGTTTCATTCGTCCTAGTGTGTCTCCATAGAGGCACCAGTTCTATTTGTTAAGTAAAAGGATGGTACCATGAGGATGTGCATTAACTACCAATAGTTGAATAAACTGATTGTGAAGAATAAGTATCCACTTCTGAGGATCGACGATTTGTTTGATCAGTTTCGGGGGGCTTCAATGTTCTCGAAAATAGATCTCTGTTCAAGGTATCATCAGCTTAGAATTAAGGAAGGGGATGTTCATAAGATGACATTTAGAACTCATTATGGGCACTACGAGTTCCTAGTTATGCCCTTTGGTTTGACGAATGCTCCAACTGCATTCATGGATCTAATGAATCGAGTTTTTCAGCCGTATCTGGATCAGTTCATCGTGGTCTTAATCGACGATATTCTGGTTTACTCTAAGACTGAGGATGAGCATGATGAGCATCTTAGAGTAGTGCTTCAGATATTCCGAGAGAAACAGCTCTACGCTAAGTTGAGCAAATGTGAATTTTGGTTGCGAGAGGTAACTTTTCTAGGGCACGTGTTTCTGTTGAAAGGATTCGAGTTGATCCTAGAAAGATTGAGGCTGTGCTAGATTGGAAACAGCTTAAGAATATATCTGAGATCCATAGTTTTTTAGGTCTTGCGGGATATTATCGGTGGTTTTTCGAGGGGTTCTCTTTGATTGTAGCTTCTTTGACTAAGCTTCTGTGCAAGGGTGTTCCTTTTGTCTTGACTGATGCGCAACAATCGAGCTTCGAGAAGCTCAAGTCTATTCTAACTCAAGCTCCTGTTCTGATACAGCTTGAATCTGGTAAAGAGTTTGTGGTGTACAGTGATGCATCGCACGTTGGTTTGGGATGTATACTGATGCAGGATGGTAAGGTTGTGGCTTATACGTCCCATCAGCTTAAGTCACATGAGGGGAATTATCTGATGCATGATCTCAAGTTAGCTGCAGTAGTGTTTGTGTTAAAGATCTAGAGGCATTATCTGTATAGTGAGAGGTGTGTCATCTACACCGATCACAAAAGCCTCAAGTACCTCCTTACTCAGAAGGAGTTGAATCTTAGGCAACGCCAATAGATTGAGCTGCTCAAATATTATGACTACACGATAGAGGTAAGGCCAATGTGGTGGCCAATGTTCTCAATCGTAGAGTGATGACTGATCAGAAAGCGATGTTCGCTTGCCTTAGTGTTTGATGATGGGAGTCTATTAGCCGAGTTACAAGTTAAGCCGACTTGGATTGATCAGATTCGGGATAAGCAGTTAGGGGATGAGTATCTGGGTTTGCAGTTTCGTCAGATTGAGAGTGGCAGTACTTTCGATTTTGGACTGAATAAGGATAGAGTTCTGTATTTTTGAGGTCGAGTTTGTGTACCGAAATATTCTGATCTGAGACAGTCGATTCTGAGGGAGGCGCATAGTAGCCCTTATGATTGCATCTTAATGGTAATAAAATGTATCGCGATCTTCGTGAGCTGTACTGGTGGCCGGGTTTGAAATGTGAGGTTACGAATTTTGTTGCTCGTTACAACCAGTTGCCTTCGGTCTTGCTACAACCTATTAAGATTCCCTTATGGAAATGGAAATGAGTAACGATGGACTTCATTAGTGGGTTACCCTTGACACCTACTAAGAAGGATTCTGTTTGGGTCATTGTGGATCGATTGACAAAGTCCACCCATTTTATTCTGGTTCGAACGGATTATTCTCTGTAAAAATTAGCGAAAATCTATATCTCTGATATTGTAAGATTGTATGGGGTTCCGGTTTCGATACTTTCTGATAGGAATCCTCGCTTCACTTCTCAGTTCTAGAAGAAACTGCATGAGGTTATGGGTTCGAGATCGAACTTCAATACTGCGTTCCATCCTCAGACCGATGGTCAGTCTGAGAGGGTGATTCAGATACTGGATGATATGTTTCAGAGTTGTATGATTGATTTCCGAGGTAGTTGGGAGGATTTTCTGCTGCTAGCTGAGTTCACCTACAACAACAGTTTCCAGACTAGCATCCAAATGGCACCTTACGAGGCTTTGTATGGTCGTAAGTGTCGTACTCCACTATGTTGGACTGAGTTGGGTGAGCGACCGATTTTGGGTCCTGAGTTGGTTTCTAAGACCGAAGATAAGGTTAGACTGATTCGGGATCCCCTTAAGGCGGCTTCTGATAGACAGAAGTCCTATACAGATTTGAAAAGGAGGGATATCGAGTGTTCTGTGGGTGACTTCAGTTTTCTTAAGGTTTCTCCGTGGAAGAAAGTTCTGAGGTTCGATCGTAAGGGCAAGTTGAGCCCTAAGTTCATCGGGTCGTATCAAATTCTAAAGCATGTGGGACCAGTCGTTTATTAGTTAGAGTTACCTCCAGAGTTGGACCATATCCATGATGTGTTTCACGTCTCGATGTTGAGGCAGTACCGGTCTGACTCATCTTAGTTTGTCTCTGTTGAGGAGATCGAGGTTAGACCGGACTTGACTTTCGAGGAGGAGTCGGTTCAGATTTTGGATCGAATATTAAGGTTCTGAAGAGGAAGTCCATTCCCTTGGTGAACGTTCTGTGCCGGAATCATGCCACTAAGGAAGCCACGTGGGAACCTGAAGACTCGATGCGCCAGTAGTATCCTCATCTGTTCGGATCAAGTAAATTTTGAGGTCAAAATTTCTTTTAGGGGGTAAAGTTGTAACACTCAGCTTAATTTATTTCTGTTTCTATGAATTCTGACACAAGTGTGTATATGCTTTAGTGGTTAAGTGTTCTGGGTGTATGTATGAGGTCTTGGGTTCAAGTCTCCTTTTTGCCAATTTTGTTATTTTAGATCCAAGCCTTACCCTTGTTGAATGGGCTTATATAAGATTGTCTGTTAATCCATATCAAAATGAGCTTGCTGGTTCGACTGGTAAGGGAGTTAGTGTGTTGAGGTCTTGTGTTCGAATCCCTCTGCGAGCGTGGATGTTATTTTTGCTTGGTTGTATGATGAGTTTTGGTGGAGTTGGAATTCTGAGGTAGTTGGATGTGGTTAGTGGGGAGGATTTCAAGGGATTATGTTGTTAGGGGATTTTGAGTATTTCTTTAAATTAATTATTTTCAGAAAAAATCCGCTTTTGTTTTTTACGTCATTTTTTTATGTTCCCTCTTGTCTTCTCTGAAAATTTTTCTTTCTTCCTCTCTTTACGAATTTCAAATTGATCTAACGTGCGTTACTCTTTGTGGATCAGCGTTGTTAATTCTTTTCGTCTTCTTTTTGTGCAACTAGCAATTGCATTTGTTTCGGTAAGTCTCCTGTAGATAGGGTTTTTATTGTTCTTGTTTAGTGATTAATGGGGGTTTTTTTTCAATTCTTGGTTAGGGGAAAGGCAAGATACAACCAGTGCTCCTATAGTAAATTGAACGTTGGGTTTTCTTGTTCATTGTCGGTAAGTAAGCAATTACGTTAAATGTTGTTGTGAGATCTTGTTTTTGGGGTAATTCGCATCTAAGCTTCATAAACACTTATTGAAATTGGGCGTTGGAATGTCGATTTTTAAGTTCTAGTGGGCTCGTGATTGCAGTAGCATCAAAACTGAACCAGGTGTGTTGTTAAAATGCAGAAAATTAGGTTTTGGTGAAAGCCGAAAAAGCATTCTATCGACACCACACGGGCGTATGCCTGGACGTGTGGCTAGCCGTGTGCGAGACACGAACGTGTGTTTGACGAGGGCGTGGTCATGCGCAAGACACGGTTGTGTGATGGTGTGGGTGTGGCCTTAACGGGCTAGGCCAGTGTGGGCATGTAGGCCCACACAGGCATGCCAGACGGGCGTGTGGGTTTTAGGCCAGGCCATGTGGGCTCACACGGGCATGTGGGCCCATAATTCTAAAATTTTCCCTAGGATCACATGGGTTGTTCCAATCGACTGTGGGCCTATCGTAGGGTCGATAAGGGCTAATTAAACCCTAAGTTATATGATTTGATATTCTGATAGTCTGCTCTGAATAGGACATCGTTATGCATGTCTGACTATTCTGTTAAATATATATGTTATATGTATACAAGCATGTTAAGCATGGTATTTCTGTATCTGTATTCTGTATATATGTTTGGGGTGGGAATTGTATATGTGGAAGAAGTGATCTGTACGGCGACCTTTTACCTATATTCGAGTAGCTTGGCTGCATTTTATCCATGATGTGTTGTATCGACACTACATGGTGTGTAGGAATGGGTGGGTGTTTTTAACCCCACATGGTGTGAGGAGATGGCTGGAGTTGGTGTGTAAAGGATGGGGGTAGGATTCTGTATATCTGTTCTACTCATCTGATTCTTTTATCTGTATCTGAAATAGACTTAAGTTCGATTTTGTATCTGATTGTATTTGAGATTTCTGTATGTATTGCATGTCTATTTCTGTTATGTTACACACTGAGTTTACGGAAACTCACATCTGTTGTCTATTTTGTTCAGGTAATCCATAGACTTAGGCGGATCGGTGCGATGGAGTCCCACGGTGACCACGAGTTGTGAACTATTTTTAATATTTGTTGTTCTATTTATTTTAAGTATTATTTTTCAAAGAGTTTTGTAATTTTTGGACTCTCTGGATTTTTTTATTTTTATTATGGTTTTGGATGTGTTTTAACCTTTATCACGATATTTGACCAAAATCACAGTTTACGAACACAAAGGTTTTTCCAAAAATACAAATTGGATTTCTAAAATATAAATGGTTTCTAAAACTTCTGTTGTAAACAATGTTTTGGAAAATGGATTAATTAAATAACACTTTTAGTAATAGACTTATAATTTGGATGATTTATCGAGCAACTATACAAAGCTTTATCGAAGTAACACTATTTTCAAAACCCTTTATCGTAACATTACCAGATTCACCCATAACGTCTAGGCCGGGTTTGGGGTGTTACAAATTGTCCATATTAAATCCTTCATCATAAAGCGAATACAATGGCTGAAATTCAATACACATGCCTAAGGGTTTTTTGCTAATTTTATAAAAAAATTATCTCACTTACAAAATGACTATTTTTCCCTTGATAATTTGTAATATTTACAATTGAGCCATTCCTACTTTTGGTAAGATTGCAATTTTTGTCCCTCAACTTTTTCTAAAATTTTAATTTTGCCCATTAACTTTTGAATATTTATAATTTTGACCCCTTCATTTTTCACCTATTTACAATTTAGTCTAGATTAACATCACACAACATACTAGTTTTTAACTTTCTCTGGTATCCAATAACCTTCTCTATTTACATTGATGTATCATATTTTATTTAATCGGGCAACCCACTATGCATGTTCTCAATTTAACCCACTTATATAACATAGTCGTTTTAGGGGTGTTACAACATCCACTTAGTGAGAATTTGGTTGGTTGGTCCTAAAAAAAACAAATAATAGTCTCTCAATCAACCTCTAAAGCTAAATATCAAATTCTCATGATGCAACTACATATGTTGTTTGGTTTTAGCCTGGGTGAATGAAATATGTATAACTTTGGATAACCCCACTATATTCTTAGTGTGACAACACTAGCTTAGTTGCCATTGTTGCTAAATCGGTCTTACACGCTCATGTAAAAAATTTTGAGATTACTAAACATTTTGTTTGAGAAAAGGTGACAAGGGAATAGTTACAGGTCTATCATGTACTTGCAAAAGTTCAAGTAGATGATATTCTCACTAAGCCTTTGATAGAGGATTTATTTACCAAGCTCCTACAAAGACTGATTATGAGGCTGAAGTCATTGCTAATGTTTTAAATTCCCAAACAAAGATAGTAAAGAGGGAATATTAGAGAAATAACTTGTCATTTACTTCTTAACATAGTGTCATTTTAAGCTAGTTTTATGTTTCTTTTACTAAACATCAAACAATTGTTTCCAAGAAGGTTGTTAAGCCAGTTGTTAGATAGTTATTCAGTAAAAACAGTTTTGATTAGTTAAGATCCAATGTGGAGTTTGATGTAAAGGGATAAAATGGTCTATTTAAGCTTCGGTTCACTGTATTGGTAGCTTAGTTGAAAAGAATGCCAACTCTAGAATTCTCTCCTCTATATCCATTTTAGGCTTTTTTCAATTTTATCTATTCTTGAAAGTTCATGCTTTAGTGTTCTTGGTTTACTCTAATAGGGAGATGGTCAAAGAGATCCATAAAGAAATGTTTCTAATAGCATGAAGTGATTAGATTCTTAATCTTTTATCATAGATTCTTAATCTTTTATCATAGATTTTTTATCTTTAATTATTAAGTTATTTCTGTAACACAATACGATCATTATTATTATAGTTGTAGAAAAAATCGTAAACTGAAATAAATGCAATATTAAAAATGTTAGATATTTAAATTTCAATTCTATTTAACTTCAGCATTCAGCTTATTAACCAAGGGTCTTCATCACATCCCATAGTTGTGGGATCAATCCACATATTGTACTTGAGTGATAGTTTAGATAGGTGTGTATGGTGATACGAGCTCATTTGTGGATGTCTCGAGTCGTATTGCTTGCCCGATCGTTAAAATTGAGTAAGTCTGATTGGTTTGCAAAAATAGGCTCGAAGTTATGAAATATAGGTTCAAATGGGCAGTTTTCAAGTTGGTTATGGAAGTAACGGAATGGTTTCAGCTAAGGCTTAAGAATGAACCAACACAATATGTCATGTTGACCCGAAACTTATACTAGCACTTAGAATGATAATGTGATGGAATTAAGAAGGATAGTTTTAATAAACACCGACCCACTATCTATGGAAGATAGGAACCTTGGTATGGGTGAACGCCACACTTAACAAAGTGATAAGTTTAAAAAGACGGGAATGACGCCACAAGTGGTTGCTTGATAAGTCAATTCAGTCGATGGAAAACAATAAGAGTTTGAACACTCACAAAGTAACATAAAATTTATCAAATAATCAAAAGTCCCTACAAAGTGAATGGAAATACATATTTATAGTCTAATCTTGGAGTAGCCGAATGGACAAATAAAGATGCTAAAGGGTTAGCAAAATTAAAGCTAAAGGAGCTGGAAATTTGCATGAAGCTTCTTAGAATGTCCTTGGGAAGTTTCTTAGCTTGGAAGACACAAATGGACAGCTTCTAGATGGTGTTAACTCAGCTGGACATTAATTGAAAGGATGGTGAGCTGAATTGCAATGTCTATATTCAAACAAAGGAACTGAATGCTTCTTTAATGGGGCTGCTTAGTTGAGCTAAAAAGTCTTGGATTTTAATGATCAGCTTGGGCACTCCAATGGTCCTCCAAGTGTGAAAGCCGAATATGAGTAGTCCCTAGGTGTGAATGCACAAAACCGATCAGTCATTCCATGTGAAAAGGACCTCCAGCAATGTGAATGCTTTAACATGCTGCTTTAAAGAGATGAACGGTCAGCCTAGAGGAAAGAAAGCATCAGCTATCTTTTGGCCCTTAATGTCACCGAAGAGGTGCTGGTAAATAACATTCAAGACTGCTAATATCCATGTCGTCCCATACATGTACCTGTACACATTTATTTGAATAAATTAATTAGTATTAGGACAACATAAATTCGGCTAGAACAAAGACAAATTAAATATGCAGCAGCTAAAGACAACTTAAATTGGTACATTCGGCTGGACAAATTATTTAACAACAAGAATTAAATTTGTCCTAAACTTGACACAATAAAAATATGTATTAACCAAAACATATTTAAAGAAATGTCCAGAATTTAGACACATTAAAACAACATTAAATTATTTGAGCTGAACTTTAACTAACTAACTAAATTTATTCCAGCAACTTAAATGCATGAAATTAAATAAATTGAAATCAAACTCAAAGAGCTAGCAACAAGCCGAATTGAACTCCATTGATCTAAGACAATCTAAATTAGCTTGCAAAACGTTGCAGACTAAGCTTGGCGAGCTAGTCCAGCAATGATCGGTCTTCTTCTTTCCAAGCTCGATCAATATAACTTGATATAGCTTCTTGGATTTTCTTAGCTCGGGCTCGGGTGATTGGTCCCAATGGCAGCTCCAAGGGATCGGCCACTAGTTCCTTGGTTAGGTTTGCATCATATGGGATACTATGGTGATTTGCATTAAATTTCAAATTTGTTACTAGTACCTTAACTATCTTACTAGATCCTTTATATATAATTTGAAATAAACCAGATCCATATTATGATGTTAATCACGTACTCCAGATGAAGCTTCATCACAAAGATTGGGAACAAAAAATAGAGTGAAGATGAGGCTATAATTGCATGCGAACTTAAATATAATTTGAAATAAACTAATCATTTTGATGTTCATTGGCTAATTAAGCTTCCACCTCATCATCCCCTAATAATAATAGTTTCACCTAATTGAGGCTACTAGATGCGGTGGTCAATGGGTGGTTAACTGGCAACACTTATTAGTTAAATGAATGGTGAGGCTATAATTACATGGGAACTTACATTCACACGCCCTCAATTTCAAAAAATTTGGCTGTATTATTATGTCAATGAAAGAATGTTGCAGCATTTAATGACAAACATCACGACAAATGTTGCTAAGTATTCCTTTGCTTTCTATATAGCCAAAAGCTTCCAAATCTATATGTATCTAAAATTATATATATATTTGCAGAACAATACATTTTACAGTGAAAGGTCTGCCAATCCTCAATGGATTCTAGCACCCTGTTCCTCTGAATCATGCAATTTGGTGGGCCAGAATACTCCTCCATTTATTTGACAGCATTAGCCCTACACCAAGTAAGTCCAAGAACTTAAAATGAATCAAGCTTATTGGTTGCTAGCTATTACATCTAGGCATCAAGATTTGTTATTAGAAAATGAGTGATCATGTTATTTGATTGTTTCTCTTTCAATTAAGAAAGTTTGAGTTCCTTTAAATGTAGATATTTTTTATAT
>JABEZY010272683.1:0-10357 GCA_013467495.1 Gossypium gossypioides
ATTATTTATAATATTTTGTAACAATATAATTTATGTTGTATCCATTTTATGGAAATGATTTAAAAAATTTTACCAAGCAAATAAAAAATTTTATGTAAAATCATCCAAACACCAAAAAAATCAATCCATTCTCCTAAAATCATTTTTCAAAAATTATTTTCAGGGAAACAAACACAACATTAATGTTTTCATTGTGTTATTCGTCGTTTCTGTCTTCTTTCTGTTCAAATCTTAAGGTGATATAGTTCAAACAGACGACACCCTAATCCCAAAATATTAATATCCATGAACAATAAAACAGAGAAGTTAATACCTATGAGCAATAAAACAGAGAAGATACCTCCGTTCCAATAAAATAAAATAAAATAAAATTATCATGGTACTGTTGTTTTAAACTAGTTTGAGTCAAAATAGAAAAAAGAATGTAAAAAATTTCAATTATCCAACTGAATTAACTGCGATTTTTTAAAACTTCAGCTAGTTTGATTAGAGAAATAATATTTTGATTCTGTTAAATGTTTCAAGAGTTCTAAAACTTCAATAGATAATTTAAATTGCAGGGATTGGGAGAGTTTCGAGAAAAAGTAACATTGTATCAAAATAAATAAGGGTCACTTTTATAATAATAATAAATAGAACATTGTCATTTATTACATTTTTAAAACCGAAAAAAAATGCATTTTAAGTACTGTCATTAAAAACCTGCGTCCGAAGAACAATGCCAAATAAACTAAGTCAATTGACCTCAAAAAAAAATTTTTAACGCCTCAAAATATGATTTATCTGAAAAAAGAATTGAATAGATATAGCCAGTCGAATAGGCAAACACAATATGATATATGACATGAAAAGGTTTTTTTATTATTATTATGTAGATATGTTTTACAATACAAGTTTTGATATGGAGCGAGGCAATTAGGCAAATAGTGTACCTAAAATTTAAAACCTAACATAAAATGGGCTCAACTCGATTTGGTTAAATCAAATCATCACTAAGATTCTGAAGTTCTTTCTACGTTCACAATGGCACAATAAAAAAATCTTGGACCAAAATGCCTCAGAAAAAAAAAAGAAAAAAAAAGGAACATATATATATATGCTAAAAACCCAAAAGGCCAAGAATCTAATATCATAACTGGAACGCTTAATTGAAAATACTTTGTATTATGCCCCCATCCCAAAATTCAATGTGCTTTTATAGATAGATCCAAACCAAACCTCCAGGAACGCAAGACAATCAGCCATCTCTATATTTTAATATCACATCTGTCTAGGTCGAAATCTGCTAGTTAAATAAAATAGTTACGACGGTGGAAAAGAAAAATCAAACCATATTTTTGAGTAAATTATTACTCGTGTCGTGGGTTTATTCCAAAGTAAAATGATTTGCATGCATCTCTAATGTATGGCAAAATCCGGTACAAAAATTCTAAACCAAATTAAGTTCTCCATTCTAGATTTATTTGGGGAAAAAAATATGACTAATAATGTTTTCTCCTTTAAGAAATAATAACAACGATTATGGTTTCTCACCTTAAATATGTTCTGAATAGAGCTCAAACTGAATGTCTTGACAGAACCTAGTGATCCGGTGTAAGCACTGCCAATAGGGGAAAAGATGATAAGAATCAAGGCATTACAGAATTGCCGAAAGCACCAAATGGAAAAGAATTTAACAAGCTTTAATGTTCTATGGTAGAATTAAAGAAAAAAATAGTTATCATTATTGGTTTGATGCTAGATGGCAATAAATTGATGCAGAAACACAACTTAGATGATAACAGTTACAGGGAATATAAGGTATCAGAAGCCAATGGATGCGCATCATACTCGTCGATACTAATAGGCATCAGACTCGGATAAACTATTTCTAGCCCAAGTTTGGGACCTAAATTTGTAAATACGAGAAAGACACAGAAAGGAGAAAAAAAGGGTTATAAATAATATCATAATCAAGTTATTTAGCAACCAAACATGTAGCAAATTCCGAAGACAAACAAGATTAAAACGATTCATCAGAGAAGCCAAAAAGAGAAACGGGTTAGAAATTGCGTTTCAGAAACAATTAATCACCAGAGACAAAATTTCGATTTTCACACTGCCCCGACCAATTGCTTTTAGGCTGACGGGGTTCCTTCATTATTCGTACCCCACTCTTCTTCAGGTTCATTGCCATTAACGAGCACTGCACCATCGTTTGAATCAGCATCCACAACAACAGCCTCCTCTTGGCTACCCTCTTCTCCATTCTGGTCCTCTAGATTCTGATCATATCAAAGCAGTTTTTATGTTAAAAGTTGCCTACATAAAAGAAAAACAGATTGATATGAACGGTATACCTCATGATCAAGGTCACCATTCTCAAGAGGCTCCTCCTCTGTTGGCATGTTTCTGAAAGTCTCCACAAGTGTCATATGTGATCTATCAGCATGTTTCAAATAGTCTGCGGCAGGAGGATAAATGCCCCTATAACCAAATTGAAAGTTAATAGCATATCCATGTGAGACAAGAAAAAAAAAAAAAAGAAAAAGGACATTTCAACCACAACAAAGCTAGTAAAGAAAAAAACTGCGGAGCAACCAAGAAAGGCCAAACACAATCGCAAACTAAAATTGCTTTGTACAAAGAGATCACACCAGAATCAGTAACACTAAAATAACAGAAAGAAATCCTCTTTAATAACATTGGATAGAAAATTGGTAACAAATAACACAACTAAGTAACAGAAGTGATCATGATTTCTACCTTGTTTCTGCTACTTGAGATTCAAGAGTAAGAGCAAGTTGCCAATCCTCAAACAAGTTGGGATATTCTTCAGGATCAGACAAAGATTCAGCCGCTTTTGGATTAACCTTCAGATGTGTAAAAGTAGTGTCAAAATAGTTATGCAAACTGAACCATTAAGCAGTAACATAAGAATGTTAGGGCATATAGCTTTGAGTATGATTACAAAGAAACATACAAGTACAACAGATTCATGTTGCAAGGGTACAAAGAAATTAAAGACCACTTGGAAGGATATTTAAAACACTCCACAACCAATGAGTTATTCAATTAAAAAGATTCCCACCAAGATTCCGGCGGTACTAAACTGCTGCACTGTTTGCAAAAAAGAATAAGATTGTTGTCCTTAGCTTTCAGATGTAAAGCTCTATGAGCAGAATTTCAGACAAATATTTTTCAGAAAAATATTAACCATCAATTTGACCAAAAAGGTAAGAAGTCAAGATTACTTCACATCAGAGATAAAAGTGGGAAAAAATAGATATTCTGACAATGGTATTCAGGACAATGTTGAGACACACAATACTAATGCACGATTCAGAAAGAAATAATAGAGAACGGAGAAAGAAAAATAGTGTTATATTATTATTTACTGATTAAAGAAATGCAATAATTTGAATCTGTACAACCATTCGGAAAATCAAACAACTGGAATGAAAAGAACAAAAGGTGATAATACAGCTAAGCCAACCCATAAAGAAGCACGAAAAAAAAAGGCAACTGGGAAACAAGCACATCAACAAACCTTGTTGAGGTCTTTTCTCCAAATTGCTACTATTTCTGAAACCTTGCTTGGAAGATAAGATCGTGCCATCAGAGCAGCCTCTGGTATCCGATTGCTGCAAAAGGAATACTTCAATATATCCATAACTTTGGTAACATGAAGGCCAGTCTACTGTTTAAGGTACTTGATAAGGAATTACCTTTCCACCAGAAGCTGGAGGCAATCCTCCAATTTACCCAACATGAATAAACAAAGGAAAGCAACATTATTCTTCCCTTGCTCTTTGGAAAGGGATGCAAGTCTTGATATTCCTTCTGCATCTCCCAAAGAGGAATAAAGCAGCAGTAAACCACTCAGGTCCATTGCATGCTTCATGCATTCCTCAGCCATTTGTAGCTGTAATGACAAATTTAGCATAATTAATAAAAGATATTATTAGTTATTGAAACTAACAATTTGTATAACCTGTATGTTCATAGAGCAACATTAAAACAAACAGTTAGTTCATGTATTAAAGTTCAATGTCCACATCAGTAAAATGTAATGTACAACATTAGCACTAGCCAACATAGAAATGGTCTTCATCCAATTTATTTACCAGTTGAACAACCTACCAAGCCAAAACGCTCAGACAAGTTTAGAAATATTTATTGAAACGCAAAGCTGTCAACTCCCATAACCTTAAGACAGATTTTACTCCTAGAGCAACTGCAATGAATATTTTCAAATTGTGATTTGCAAAAACTTCATGATACCAATATACCGGCAAAAGAAGCTACCAAGAAAAGTGATGGGAGAATCAAGAATGGCAATCATAACAGAGCGAGATGGAACTGAAACAAATTTGGCAAATTAGAGAATACACAACACCTTTCCAGTGGACATAGCTAATTCTCCCAACTGCTTCCATTTAGACTCACTCTGAACTTCAGTGGCTATCTCCTGCACAATAGTGAGTGACTATCTAGTGAGGATAGGAAATTTTTTAAATGGCGCAATCAAGCTTAATACAAAATGGAATATATCATACAGAGATTCCAGAAAAAAGGATCTATAAAAACATATTTCTATCCCCAAACCAATTAAACAACTTTCTTACCTTAGCAATACCTAATTTACCAAGCTGTATGGCAAGCTCAAATCTGTAATCAGGGTCTGTAGCTACTTCTAAAGCATCCTCTATCATACCTCGTGATTCCAGGAAATGAGCCACACTATAAATCAAGGCAATCCATTAATTAAATCTAATAAAATTTTCAATAATCACAACTTAAAAACAGAGAAAATGAACTTATTAAAATTTTAAATTAAAGGCTTTCAGAGGGGTAGAACAAATACACAAAGGAACATGGACCAGCTTTTGGTAAGATACATAGGAGTCAGGTTATATTTGGAATTCTAGGTTTCTAAAGGCATGGAGATGAGGCAGATATTACCATAGATGAAAACGTAATCCAACCACAAGAGGCATGAATATTCAGCACAAATGACTAATTAAGAACCAAAAACTTCAAAATATTTCAAAGGAAAAGAGAAGGAAAGATGGTCAACAATAATCTTTAAGAATGAAAGGAAAATATTTCAAAGGTGTAAACATACCTATTATGGTGCTCTTTGGGAATTGAAGGTAAAATTTCAGAAAATATTTCAAAGGTGTAAACATACCTATTATGGTGCTCTTTGGGAATTGAAGGTAAAATTTCATTGGCCCTTTCCAACTCTCCACGCATCACAAGAGTTTTGTACTCAATTAGGCTGAGAAGTAATGTGTACCCCATAACACTGCACAATATAACAGACAAGGGCAAATAGGCGTTAATAATGTATTTTCAAAGCAAAACAATTTTTTTCATTTTGACCAAAGAATAGCTGCAACTAGCCACTCACTTAAACTCTTTGTCTATCAGATACACCCGACTTTGACTTGCAAGATATCCCAGCAAGTACATAGGACGGTCCAAATGAAACATAGTGGTCACCTAAAATCATTCCATTATCAAAATGAAACCATCAAAACCTACACAAACCAAAGCATAAACACATGGAACCCTTCAAGCCAAGGATAAAAAGAACGCAAATACCTCTCCACCGACACAGTAATTAAGTCTCCATGAAGAGTTGTTGTAAATGAAACAATCCCCAACCCAAATGCCAGTCCTGACACGTTCGTTATTTTCATGAAGAAGCTCAAATGCATCCTCAACTCCTTGTTCATCAACTGGTCTTCCACTATCCAAGTAAGATTGAACTACATCCCTCTGCAAGATGAAAATATCAAATTTAGTTATGTATAACTGTAAGAAGTGTCAATTTAATAGACAAGTCTGTAAAAAAGGTTTTGCAGATTTAAGAAGTAGATTACATTACTTACATTATACTTTAGAATATAGAAAGATGTATCACTGGCAATGGCCACCAAATCACCACTATCGGCCCAGTAGAGATTCTACCATTTTAGAAACACAAAGCAATAAGGGTTTTAGGATGCAAGGTAGCCAAAATGAAACAAAAGGGGCTCAAAGTGTTATTTCAGCATACTTTCACAGTAACATCAATTCGACGAATCAACCTGCACTCAGCCCAATCATAAAAACAAATAAAATCATTGGAGCACATCGCCAATAAAGTACCCCCAAAAATACGCTCAGCAGAGAATGTTGGACGGACACTCTTCTTTTCCTGGAAATGTTAAATCTCAGTCAAGACCACTACATTTTACAAATGAAGCTAAATCATTGCATTAAATAAAATTCCTTAACAATTACAATGCAAAATACCATTATACGATTAAAGAACGGTCAGTCAATTGTTCAAAACAATTTTTTTCTAAAAAAAGAAGAAAAGAAAATTGAAATCCCCTACCCTAACCAAAGTTCTGTTCATCCTATTAGATCCAGCTCTTCAGCTGAAATTAATCTGTTGCTTATAACATATCTTTTAACAAGCGAAAACAGAATGTGCTTGTACACATACTTTTTTCTATAACTACTTTAGATTAAGATAAGAACCATCTAAATGATAAAATAGCACAAACCTGGAAATTTTTGCTGAAAATTTTAATCTTTGATGAGCTTTCTCTAACAGCATACTCTCCTTCAGATGACCAAACAAATTCCAATGCAGAACCAAATGACCTATTTCTCCACGCCAAAGCCGTATATATGATGTACTCACCATCTCCACAAACAACAACAAACCTCCCATTTGGGTTATGCTTTAAGCTCTGAGAATAACAAGATAAAGGGTAAAAGGTTGTACACATCAAAACATAAATAGAACTTACAAAAATAAAATAAAAATTAGGAGCAATCATTAATCTAATGGAAAATTCATTTAAATGGGGGTATGACTCACTTGAGGGTATAGATCACAGGTGCCCAATTCCTTGACAGCCAAGGGCAATCTTTCTCCATCAGAAACCTAAGAACCAAAGCAAAAAAAGCTTACGTCATCACCTTAAGGTGGAAAACCCAATATTGAAAGCCAAGCCATGAATGATGAAGGAAAATTTCTTAAACAAAAAACTACCTCAAAATCTGCTCCAACACTCTTAATATTCACAGTTTGAATTTCATTGTGCTTAGCCCATATGATTTTCCCACTGTTGTCCATACTTGCTACAGGTACTTCACGGCCAATTTTCACCATAATAGTTCCTTCATCATACCCAATCACAATCCTGTAGGAAGGAAAGAGTTTGGTAGTTTTAGTTGTAGCTGATTATCAAATAAGAAGTGTCAAATAAACTAACCAAGATCTCAATTCAGAAATCTAGCATCTTAGTATTACACGCAGAAAAAAATATGTAACTAAATAAGTCAGGATAATTAACCTGAAAGAAAAACAGTTTTAATTAATTTCTCACATTCTTTGAGCGGATAGGAATTATATTAGCATTTAATGACCAAAAAATGATTATAAATAAATAATCTAGAGAAAAGTTAATCTGAAATTAAAAAATAAATAAACGTAACATAACATTGTTGCATAATTTAACCAAAAGAAATTACCTTCGTGAACCTTTCATATATCCAATTGCCCAAACTCTCTCAAGACCATAATTCAAGGTATTTTCAAGCCTGAAAATAAATGAATTGGTTAAAAAGTCAAATAGTTGAAGAAATTTTAAAATCTCATTGCATACATCAAAGACTATTAAGATAAAAGTATCTTAAGAAAACACTTAAGTTTATGCAAGGAAGAAATATTAACGGTAAATCACTAATGTGACTCTCAACCATGAATTGCTAAATCTATCTCAATGATGCTCAACCAGAAATATTTTCTATCTCAAGATTTACCTATAAGTGGTAGCATGCCAGATACGAACCGTCCCATCCTCAGAACCAGTAAGAATAATTGGAAGTTCAGGATGGAAACAAACTGCAGAAACATTGTGTGTGTGGCCTTCCAATGTTTGAACACAGCTCTTGGTTTGGTAGTCCCATACCTGCCATCCACAGAATTTATCCATGAATAGTTCCTCAACATTTACTTATGATCAGAATATAGCAGCACTAACAGTAAAAACTAGCTGCATACCTTAGCAGTGTGATCATCAGAACCAGTAATCAGATAGGGCTTATCACCACCTGTAAAGTAATCAACGCAATTTACACCTTTCTGATGGGCATCCAAAGTAAAATTTGGATCGGGAGAGCCAAGGTTCCATATCTAGAAATTTCAAACAGATCCAAGGAAAACTTAGCATGGTTATACCAAATGAAGAAAGAAACTGTGAAAAGAAAACCAAAAACAGAAAAGCCGTGTTACCTTTATAGTACGGTCAAGAGATGCACTGGCAAAAGTGTTAGTGTCTTTGGGATTAAAGGTCACTTGCATGACATAATGAGAATGTCCCTCAAATATCTGAGTACACACCCAACCCTTCTCCCAGTCCCAAAGTTTTATGAGCATATCATCAGATGATGACAACACATATGGAAGAGTAGGATGAACAGCCACACATCTAATGTAATCAGTATGTGCCTCAAATACTTTGACCTTATCCATGGTGTTGTAATTGTATACACGAATAAACATATCATCAGCTCCAGCAACAACCCACTGTTTGCGTGCTACAAACTTGGCCGACCTAACTGCAAACGCAAGATGTCAACCACTTCAGAGAATAATAATGACTTTATCCCGACAAAAACAGAAACTGAAAAGTAGTATCATCAGACCGAGATAAGTGCATTGTAAACACAGATGAATACATACCCGGCAACTCAGTGACCTCAAAAGATTTAGCCATGGTCTGTGTGCACCAAAGACAGTTAAAGTTAACACTAAACAATAAGTGAAAGAATTATATCAAAGTGTAAACAAAAGATGTATCATTCATAAAAGAAAGAAAAAGATTTCAAAGATAAAGGACAAGTGTCACATCCATATACATAGAACTAAAATGGATACATGTTTCTATGTTTCTTAGAGTTAAACAGAATTTAAGCTAGTAGCTGTGCTTATATGAAACTATAGATGATAGTTTAATCATAAAATAGAAATAGATAATAGCCATATAGTCTAAAGAGTTCGGGTTAATGAGTTTACGAGTCAGACTAAAATGAGAGAACTATGACCATAAAAGAAATGATGGAACAAGAAACCAATCACTCCTAATAAAAAGGGAAATTCTAGGGTGAGCTCCACTAAAAATTGTTTAGCAAAAGCTTTTACCAAAATATCTAAGGGTTTACCAACATTTCTAAAGTGTTAGAAATGTTGGTAAACCCTTAGATATTTTGGTAAATCTTTAGATATTTTGGTAAAAGCTTTTTTTTAAGCAGAAGCTCATGGTAGAACTGCCAAAAAGAAAGAGTCAATTCAAGATGCATAATTTTTTATAAAGCCAGATAAGCAGCACAAGTTTATGCCCTATGGTTTCTCTGATATAAAAGAAATTTGTGATCCAAGTAAAGAGTTATGAGTAAGTTGTGATAACACATTTTTCGATGTGGTAACTAACATAATTTTTTTCTGTTTCTGAAGAAAAAGACAACTAAAAACCAAGTACTTAAAAAGGAATAAACCTTTGGTTCAAGCAGAATGGACATTTAGTCCAGATTAAGGCTTACTCAAACTAATGGACTTCCGTGAGAATAATCTTAAGGGAAAATTATCATCTAATATGCCATAGTTTCTCAAACAGCATTCTAATAAAACCAAAGAAGTGCATATGAAAGAGGGCGAAAACCATGCTTCGAAGAGCAACATAAATTCAAGCTCTATCATTAATGTTTCACGATTGATTCTCCTAGTCACAACTTAAAGTATATGCTATGGAAAAAATGTAAAAATAAAAAAAGAAAAGAAAAGAGCAAACAAAAAAGTTATCTAAGTTTTATACACTAATTGTAACCATTAAATATATCTAATTATTAGCCCATTTTTCCAGATTCTGGCATTTCACTAACATGAAGACAGAAAAAATTCTAGTTTTTGCAGGCATTACGGCAATCAGTATAACTCCCGTACCTGTGACTGGTAATTCCAGATACAAACAGTCCCAGAATACAAACTTGCTAGAATCCTGATATAAAAATTAGAACATAAGAAATTTAGCCTTCAGACTTTAAAAATTAATGTTCAAATAAATGGAAATGTCAATATAGGATAGAGGTACCATGGTTCAGTTGGATGAAGATCTACAGATTTTACTCTCTCTGATCTTTGAGCAAGTTTCCTCTGATACAAATATCACCAATTAAGAACATTACTCACACAATTTACCAAACATTCATACAATAATAATAACTAGATCTAATCCACAGATAAAACTTAACTCAAATGAAATGAATAACACATACCTTAATTTCGAGTCTGAGTGGCTGTTAAACACCAAAA
>JABEZY010272735.1:0-20599 GCA_013467495.1 Gossypium gossypioides
GGCGCCTAGGGCCTTTCTGCCTAGGGTTTTCTGATTTTGGTGTTTGGGGCTTAGGTGATTTGGGCCAGGTTAGGTGTTAGGCTAATTTGGTTGAGGATATTTGGGCTAAATTTTGTAATCTGGATTGTACTAGTTGAACTTTAAATTTATATTTGGAATTTATTTTTATTTTTATTGGTGTTTACTGGGGCAATAATTGGGTCTTACACACATCATTTAATTTGTTTGCACATATTTTCTAGTTGCATATGGAATGTCAAGGTGGGTATAAAATGATAAAGTGTATTGTAATGTTGAATGTGTTAGAAGATATCGGAGTAGAGCCTAAGATGACTAAGATGAGAGATCATATACATTACCTTGAAATGTGATATGTGTTGTGGAAATTGAATAGAAAATGTGTATGATATGAATGTATGTGTTTGGTTACCGAATTGATGATGAGATTGAAATGTGCTATATGGTTACAATGTCTATAAATTCAGTATTATCCTAATAATGGTCCCGAGTACCGTCAATTCAGATGACATGCCTTAGGTTAAAAACCATCATTGTCGGACCATCTGAGATAGTAGAATGGGTAGATCATGAATGCCATCGTTGCTGCGCCATCCGAGATGGTAGTATAAGTAAGGCATGGAAAAATCATTACTAGGCCACCCAGGATGGTGAAACATAAGTAAAATGGAACTATTGTTGTCGGGCCATCCAAGATGGTAATGTATTGAATCTTGTAAACCATCATTTTTGGGCCACTTAGGATGGTAATATATTGAATTAAATAAATCATTGATTTCGGGCCACCCGGGATGGTAAATAGTGTATATTGTAAAAGTCATATTTTTTGGGCAACTTGGGATGACTAAAGTAGGGTAAAAGTTGTGGAATGATGATGAAATTGACATGTTCTGTGTATTTGTGTCTCACGATAGCGAAAGTATGTAAACTACTATATAAATTGATTAGAAATGAGCCTTGGGGGTGTAACACCCTGATTAATTTAACTTTGTTTTTGTGAAATTTGTCATAAATTGGGTAATAATTTGACGTTTTTTTCTTTCTTTCCCTTTTCCGACGTTTTTTCCTTTCTCTGCAAAATCCCTTTTCTTCTTCTTTTGATTCTTTTCGCGAATCATCCGTTTAATTGTTGCAACTTGGATTTTCGGGTTCTTCAATTGGCTTGGTAAGTAGAGCTTCGCTTATCTTGAATGATTAGTATTTTGGGATGCTAGCGATGTTATCTTGTAGCCTTTAATTAGTGGGTTCTACGTTTAGGAGAAGGTTGTGAAGCAAGGAATTACGCTCTAAAGGCTTAATCCATAATAGTGGTGGTTTTCGTCGGCGGTAAGTTTGTGGGTGTTGTTTGAATTTTTGCTGTGGATTCGTAAATTAGTTGCTGAAACGGAGTTTGGTATACTATTTTTAAGGTTCGGAGGTCTCGGGTTTGGTGTACCATAAAAAATAAACCAGGTGTGTAATGAAAATACGAGAAAACGAAGTTCGGCGAAAGCCGAAAAGTGGCCTGTCGACATCACATGGGCATATGCTCGGCCGTGTGGTAGGCCGTGTGCGACACACGGCCGTGTGACGGGAGTGTGTGTCGCCATGCAGGTCACACGGCCTAGGCCGATTTTGGGCGTGTGGGCCACACAAGCAGGGCCAATTTGGGCGTGTGGGCCACATGGGCGTGTAGGCTTACACAGGTAAGCCACACGGGCATGTGGGTCCAAAATGCTAAAATTTTCCCTAGGGTCGCACCCGTCGTACTGATCGAATGTGTACCTTTTGTAGGGTCAATAAGGGAAAAACAAACTTTAATGCTTGAAATCTGTTATTCTGATGGACTGGTATGAGTACTATGAAATACAATATGTATAATCAGATTGTTTTGTATAAACATAAGTAATATCTATATTTTAGAATGTGGGACATGTTAATTCTGATATATCTGTTTATCTGTTATCAATATTTGTATCAGTATCTTTATGTGGGGTGGGATTTGCATATGTGGACGAAGTATTCTGTGAGGCGACATTTAGCTGATATACTGGTAGCTTGGCTGCAAACTATTCTGATATGTGTCGTATAGACACTATGTGGTGTGTAGGGATGGGTGGGTGTTTTTACACCCCACATGGTGTGTTGGGATGGTCGGAGCTGGTGTGTAGATGATGGGGGTAGGACTTTGCATATCTACATGACTCTGATATAATCCGATTTTGTTAAGGACTAGGTCTGTATCTATTTTGTTATATGAGAAATTTGTATTTATATGCATGTATGTTTTCGTTGAGTTACACACTAAGTTTTGAAAACTCACATCCATTTGTCTGATCTGTTCAGGTAATCCTCAGGCATAGGCGGGTCAGTGTGACGGAGGCTCAGCGATGACCACTAGTAAGGAAACTGTTTTTAGTTAATAATTTAATTAATTTTCTGGATTTTATTTGAGAGTTTCTTAATTTTGGGACTCTCCGGACTTTTGGATTTCTTTTGGTTTTGTTGTTTGGTTTGGGTTTTGATTAAGTTTTCTACGATGCACAACAAATAATTTTTCGGAAATAATGATTTCATGCAAATTAAACATTTTGGAAAATACAACTTGGTTTTCAAAATATAACTCTTTAGATTTCCGTTGCAAATCACGTTTTTCTGAAAGGACAAACTGTTGACGATTTCAGTAATGAATATGGTAATAAATATGTTTTGTAAAATGTGGGTTCTCTTTTAGTAGTGAACTATAAGAAGTTTTCAATACAATAAGATTGGATTTTAAATTCTCTTTCGTAACATTCCCAGATTTAGCCATAACGTCTAGGCCGGGTTTGCATGGCTTGAAATGAAGGGTTGTAACAACTTGTTTTTTCAATGGTGTCGAAAACAGTAGTTTCAGAACTCAATTTCCAATATTTGAGTCTGTAAATATTATTATTTAATATTTATGAGGTTATTATAATGTTTAATTAAAGTTTGACTCCTTAATTTTGTCAATCGAATAGTTAATTAAGGTACAAGGACTAAACTATAAAAATGATAAAAGTTAATGGCTATTGATTTTTAATTAGCTAAAGGACTTATTAAGCAGTTAGACCTTTTAGTTATGATAGTTAGTGGAGGATGATGTATGTTTCCATTAACTTATGTTAATTAAGATTATGACTAGTTAATTAAGATTTAGTTTAATTAATTAAGATTAATTAATGTTAAACAAAGTATAAAAGATAAAAAGAAAGGAAAAGATGACATTTTTCATCTTTCATCACATTGAAGAGAAAATAAGGGTTGAGAGTTTCAAGCTTTTTTAGTCCTTCGTTTGGTAAGTGATTTCAAGTTCATTTTTTTTGTAATTTTTATATTTTTGAGGTTTCGAAATCTTGATTTATCTAGCCAATGTACCAATTAGTAAAACTGTAAAAGTTTTCAAAATTTTTCATTTTTGATTTCTTGAATATTTTGGTATTAATTTATTAGATTTTATGCTTATAAGTGAAAAAGGACTAGTTTGTAAAATTTAATTGCTAGTTTTTGAACATAGGGACTAAAGTGCATCAATTTCGAAAATGGTATAATATTTCTGTAATTTTTATAATAGAGGGTTATAGAAACATGTGTTAAACTAAGCTTTATTTGATAAAATATTTTGATATAACCAATTGAAGTGTTTTTGAATAAAAGTTAAAATTGAACGAAATTGATAAAATGATTCTTCAAATTGAAGTCTAAAAGATAAAATTTTGAATATCTACTTTGAACTCTTAGAAAATTTATGAAACAAATTTAAAATCAAGTTAAAATGATTTTAACCAAGTTAAAAGTCTTTTAACAAATCAAACTATTTTTCAAACAAGTTAGAATTGCTCCAGGCCAAAAAGTATCAATATTTTACCCTTCAAATAAACGATACCAAATTGGCATTTTGTTTTTCACAAAATCAATTAAGTATTGATTTAGTATCAATACCTTTTTCTAAGGTATTGATAAATTGTTTTTTTGGTATCGATATTTAAATTTTAACAATCACTGGACTTAGCAGTTATTGTCAAAAAATCGATACCTTTTTATCTGGTATCAATACTCGTTGTTGTAGGTGTATTAAATGCTCTGGTTTTCACATCCCCAATGACTCTATTAACTACCACAAAAACCTCAATGGTTGGAAATCAATTAGGGGGTATAAATACCAGCTTCTAAAGATCCTACAACAACAAGAAAACATATTCAAGCAAAAATCATCAATCAAACAACCTTTGTACACAATACTTCCATAATTCTTTTGTACACACTTTTGAGCTCTTATTGTCTTTTTTTGCTCAAGTGTATTCTTATCTATTTGTGCCTAATTGGCAAACATTTTGATCTTGGAAGACTATTTATTTATTTGCTTCTGTGTAATTCTTTGAGAGGGTTTATCTTAAGATTTGGGTAGAAATCTTAAGAGAGTTGTAAGGTTAAACATTGTCCTCAAAGGTTGAACAAATTAGCGAATTTGGGAATATTCTTAGTTGTGGAAAGCTAAGGTAGTGGAGTAGGCAATTGGGGCTGAACCACTTTAAATCTTTGAGTTTATTGTTTCATATTCTTCCTTTGCTTCCACCAAAAATTTTAAAGGCCAATTCACCCCCTATTGGAAATTTCGATTTGATTAGTTGAGTTGAAAATTGATATTAGAGCTAATCCCTAAAAGATGGTCTTACAACCAAGAGGAGATCCTTGAGGTAGCTCAATTTCCATTTATTCACACCACACAAGATGACGTCTTCTTCCGCGTTCCATTATGGTTGGTGAGTCTCAATTCATTAATAAACCTCCTTACTTTAATGTGCAAATTATTCATATTAGAATAATAGAATGATGTTGTTCATACAAAGCAATGATCTTGTCGTATGAGACATCATCATGGATGGTCCATCGATACCTCAAATGCAAGAAGGAGAGATCTTAGTTCCAAAGAGTAAGAATGAATGGAACGAGGAAGATAGGAGAAGCATACAACTCAATGCCAAGGTCATGCACACTCTCTTTTGTGCACTTTGGTCTGAAAGAGTATAGTAGGGTATCATAATGTGCCAATGCCAAGGAAATTAGGACAACTTGGAAATTACTCATGAGGGTACTAATCAAATCAAGAAATCAATTGTGAGAATTCTCACTTTCAATTATAAGACGTTTATGATAAAGCCCGATGAGGACATCAAAACCATGTTCGATAGATTCACCATTATCATCAATGAGTTCAAATCTTATGGGAAAATCTATCCTAATGAAAAGGAGGTAGTGAGGAAAATGCTTAGAAGCTTGCCAATGTCTTGGGAAGAAAAAGTTACAGTCATAAAGGAAGCTAAAAATTTGGAGACTCTTTCATTAGATGAGCTAATTGGTTCTTTGCTCACTCATGAAATGAGACTCAACAGAGTGAATAAAGAAGAAGAAAAAGTTGAGAAGAAGAAGGTTGGTATTGCCCTCAAGTCCACAATAGAAGTAGGTGATTATAATAAAGATGTAGATGAGGATCAAGAGATAGCCATGTTTGCAAAAAGATTCAAGAGGTTCATGAGGTCCAATAAAGGAAGAAAATTCCAAAAGAAGGAAGGACTCAAGATTTAATCTACCAAGGAGAAGGACCCTATTATATGCTATGAATGCATGAAACTAGGACAGATCAAGTTTGATTATCTTCAATGGAAGAAAAGAGGGTCAAGTAAACAAAAACTCAAGCCTTATATAAGTTGATAGATTATATAAATCACAAAATGAATTATTTACCTTGCAATAGTTTCGAGTGCATCATTTGTGGTTAAAACAACATTAAAAACCATCTGACATAATAAGTCAAAAAGACAATCTCATAAACTATGATTCCTTACATAAAAATAAATACTTCAAGAGTTCACAAAAGTTCTTAAATAATAATGTATTGACCAAAAGTTGTAAATCATTATACAAGCTGATTATAAAGTAGGTTTTCAAGCCACCCCCAAAAAGGTCCTGCATGATACATAATTAAACAAATGGCTCATGAATAATAGTTCTCTAGCGTAATCTTTTCAACAGAATCTTTTCCTTCAATCAACATGCCTGAGAAGGAAAGGATAACAGAGTAAGTTCATACAAACTTAGAAACGCACAGTGATATTAATGATGAACAAGATTTATTACTATAAGGATACACAACCTTTCAGAGAGATTCAAACACAGAAATCATAATACGCTCAGTGACATTCACAGAATACGGACAAACTCGATACACCAACTCAACACGACATATGGGCAGTTACTATCTGCCAACTTAACTATAAATTTTACAAAACCTATCCTTATGTCAACCTCGTACCCAGAATTCAGAGTCAGAATCATATTGATTAGTCATATTCATATATACACACCCTCTTAACTCCTCATATCATTTCTGTCTAGTTGAACTTGTTTTCTCGTGATCTGCTAGTCCGGTTTGCAATATAGTCGTCCTACCGGAGGCATCACAAACATATCCCCCTTTTTCATCATCAAATCTCACAAATTACATATTGATGGTACTGGCTCGTGAAGTAAGTAGGGTTTTTAACATTGAAACATAAACAAACTATACGCACATTAATAACGATGGTTGAACACCACAAGATCAAACACTTCACATATGTTGTTAAGAAGGAACACTTACCTTACATAGTTCATACAAGAGTAGAATTTACAACACATGGAGGTAAGAAAAAACTCACGAGAAAGTCTAGTACAATAATCTAATTAGTAGGTCCTTTGCCATTGTTGCTTGGACATTCGTTAGCTGCTTGATCTAAAAGAGAGACAAATACATCTATCAGATCATCAAACTATTGAAATTTGACATGCATGCATGAATCGATAACATGCAACCCAATCGGTAACATGTAACCTAGAATCATGAAGTTTCCTTCCTCAAGAACAATTCTAAAACCTATGCATGCATTAATGTAAAAACGTATTTTCCTTCGATAACGATGTAAAGGTTTACCAGAAAATACCAGTAATCTGGTGATAACAATGGTGTTAGGTAAATGCTGGAACTCCTCGCTATTGAATCTAACTTAGAATTTCTAAAACTTCAACAAAAATGCAAGGAAGAAGAAAAAAGAAGAAGCAAAACGTACAAACATGCTAGCATGATGTCCTTATATAGAAGAGACACCTAGGAACAAAACTTAGTGGAAGTCAAAGGATTCCACGATCGCACTTGAAATTCGAGAAGTATTAGTTAATTATCCAATCACTTACAGTATCCTAGTTCAGTTCTGACTAGGTCTCAACTAAACAACATCACTTTACGTCACTGCAACATATACTAACTACGAAGGCAAACCCATCAAGATGCGAACTAACGAGTTCGCCCAAAAACTAGGGTTGGCAGATAACTTAATATAACACTCCGCCAAACCCTAGAGTTTGTCAAAACCTAGAGTTCGCCAAATGACGAATCCCACCAAATATGCCACAAAAAATCAAACACTCTAGTAATTTACTCATTAACTACCCTTAGCGTAAATAACTATGTGTCAAACAGTAACTTGATAATATATCCGTTGGGTGGGCTATTACATTCTCCCCCACTTTGAAAATTTCGCCCTCAAAATTCTTATCGGTGAATAATTAAGGATATTGTTCTTTCATCGAACCCTCTTTTTCTATGGTGGCTTCCTCTATATTGTAATTCCTCCATAATACCTTTACCAAAGGAATTCTTTTGTTTCTCAACTCTTTTATTTCTCTAGCTAGAATGCGAATAGGTTCTTTTTCATAGGACAAGATTGGGTCCACTTCCAGTTCTTTGACTCGTACCACATGATTTGGATTGGATTGATATCTTCTTAACATGGACACATAAAACAAATTATGTATTTTTGATAACTCTAGTGGCAGCACCAATTTATACGCTACTGGACCAACTTGTTCCAGAATCTCATATGGTCTTATAAAACGTGGACTTAACTTCTCTTGTTGTCTAAACCTTATGATCTTCTTCCAAGGAGAAAGTTTTAGAAATACTTTGTCACCTACTTCAAATGATATTTCTTTCTTTTTTAGATCAACATAAACTTTCTGGCGATCTTGAGCTTTTTTCAAATGAGTTTGAATGATTGAAACCTTATTTTTTATTTCTCGTACTAAATCTGGACCAACCATTTTCCTTTCACTGAGTTCTATCCAACATGAGGGTGATCTGCACCTTCTTCTATTCAAACCTTTAGATGGTGACATTCTCATACTGGAATGATGTCTATTACTATATGCAAATTCTAACAAAGAAAGATATCTTTCCCAATTCAACCCAAAATCTATCACACAACTTCGGAGCATATCTTTTAGAACTTGTATCACTCTTTCAAATTGCCCATCTGATTGAGGATGAAAGGTAGTATTAAATTGTAACTTTGTTCCCAATGATTCTTACAGCTATCTCCAAAATCTCGACGTAAACCTTGGGTCTCGATCTAAAACTATAGATAATGGAATTCCATGAAGGCATACAATTTAGAAACGTAGAGCTCGACCAACTTTTCCAACGAGTAATTTGTGCACACAGGCAAAAAATGGATTGATTTAGCAAGCTGATCAACAATTACTCATACAGAGTTCTTCTTTGAAGGGCTAAGAGGAAGACATGAAACAAAATCCATGGTGATCTTGCCCCATTTCCAATCAGGTATCTCTAAAGGGTACAACTTGCTTGAGGGAACCTGATGTTCTGCTTTAATTCGTTAATCCGTCAGACAACTTGAGACATACTCTACTATTTCTTTCTTCATCCCGAGCCACCAATTCAAACTTCTCAAATCACGATACATTTTAACACTTCATGGATGAAGTGAGAAGGGTCCTTGATGAGTTTCCTTCAGTAATTCTTGTCTTAAAAACTTTCCAGCAGGCACATACATCCTTCCCATGAATCAAAGTTTGCTATCTTTTCCCAAGTTAAAGCTTGTTGATTTGCTTAACAATATACGTTGCTTATACCCCTCACACTGCACATCCTTCAATTGTTCTTCTAAAATCTGAGATAGGAAGGTAGGCCAAGTAGTTAATTCTGTTAGAAGTTACCCATCATCAGTTAGACAAACATTCGCTCAGAGGGATACAAAGTTACAATAGTTTTCCTGATCAAAGCATCTGTTACCACATTAGTCTTTCCAAGATGATACTTGATTTCTAGATCATAATCTTTCAAAAGCTCCATCCTACGACGTTAGCGCAGATTGAAATCCTTCTACACCATTAGATATTATAAACTCTTATGGTCTGAAAACCCACGACATTTCTCCCCATAAAGATAATGTTTTCAGATCTTTAGTGCCAATACTATTGTTGCAAGCTCTAAGTCATGAGTCGGATAAATCTTCTCATACGGCTTAAGCTGGCAAGATGCATACTCCACAACCTTTCCTTTTTGTATCAGCACACCCCCTAGCCCATTAAGAGATGCACCTATGAACACTATATCTTCCATGCCAAATTTTGGTTGGGCTAAGATAGGAGCTTCAGTTAGAACAACTTTCAACTTATTGAAACTCTTGACACACTTTTTTCCATTAAAACTCCTCGTTCTTCCTTAACAAATGCGTAAGAGGTGTTACAAACATGGTGAACCCTTTAACGAATCTCCTATAGTAACCCTCCAAACTCAAAAAGCTGCGTACCTCAATAATGTATTTTGGCGGATGCTAATCAAGCATGACTATAAATTTATCAGGATTTACCTTAATATCTTCAACAGAAATAACATGACAAAGGAAATGCATTTCTCTTAACCAAAATTCACATTTGCTGAATTTGGCGTACAACTTGTTCTCGCGTAAAGTTCTTAGTACAATCCTTAGGTGTTCCTCATGATTAGCCACGCTTCTAGAGTAGACTAATATATCATCAATGAAAATCACAAGAAATGATCCAAGTAAGGCTAAAACGCTTTATTCATCAAATCTATAAAGACTGTTGGCACATTCGTTAATCCAAGGGGCATCACCAGAAACTCATAATGTCTATACCGTGATCGAAATGCAGTGTTCGAAACATCATCTCCTCTAATTTTCACCTAGTAGTACCTAAAACACAGATCAATTTTAGAGAAGATTGAAGCCCCACTTAACTGATCAAACATATTTTCAATTCGAGATAGTGGATACTTGTTTTCCACAGTTACTTTGTTCAGTTGGTGGTAATCAATGCACAGACAAAGTGTCCCATCCTTTTTATTTACAAACAGAATTGACTCACCCCAAGGTGAAACACTTGGTTGAATAAACCCCTTATCCAATAGATCATGCATGTCACACCCCAAGTTTGGCAGATCCGAGATTAAGGCATATAGTTGTGAAGTTATTTGTTTGGCATAGTGTAATATGTCAAATAACAGTCTTCAGGCATGTTAGAGTCTGACATAGTATATTCGACGTAGAAATGATTAAGTATTTTTTCGCAGGTTATTCTACTGTTTAAGAAAAAAAAGATATGATAAGTAAAGAGTAAGCCTGGTGGGGTTATTGCCAAAAGTATGGTACGCTCAGTTACCTGAGCACTATGTTGAATGGGTTTTGTAAAGTGATCTGGTTAGGAGCTGACTGGATTTACTGGTCAAATATTCAATATACAAGATTCTTATTTATGTTCTTCTCGAAAATCTATAGGCCATTATAAAGGAAAAACTTTGGATTCAAGTGACACTTTTTTAGTTCCACTAAAGGGAACTAAGGGTATATATAGTGAGAAGACTCTGTGAGGAGGTTTTCTTCCTTCAAATTTCTATTCTTTTGCTTTTCTTCTTAAACTTGTATGTTCTTTTCTTCCCTATTAAGATGGAGCTAAGGTTTTTGAGTTAACTAGTGGACGTTTCACCTCATGGTAAGTCAAATAGCTCTACATGTTAGGTTTTTGAAGGAATAAGGTTGTTAAGAAGCTTATGAATAGTAGGTTATAAATGTAGATGCGTGATCAAGTTTTACGATCAAAATGTTTAGAAGCATGAGTTCAAAATTAAGTTTGTGGGTGTTAACCCAATTAGTAAGGTGGATTGTGCTACGAAGATCTAAGGCAAGTTTAAGGTTGTTTAGCCTAAAAATCATTTCTCTTTATCCCTACCTTGAGCCTAGATTATATAGACTTTTATAATACCTTTTTACTTAGAATTCATGCAACTATCGAGCATTTGGATAACTAATTATGTAATTTTGGTTCATACTGAGACATTGGGAATAATTTAAGTAAAGTTTGTAATTTTACATAATTAGAGGTTAATTTTACGTAGTTTCATTAAATTATGCTACATGATAATTTCTTTGTTAAATTGTTGCAGTATAGACCATTAAATTATTCAATGTTGGGAACAATTGAAGAAACATATAAGTGAGCTGATTATCCAATACTTCGGACGGTAGAGAAGATGAATTTGACCCATAAAGAGTTGATTAAACCTAGTTGAAAGTTGGTTGCTGAGAAGGGCTAGTCTGCTAACTCGTTGGGGTTGTCAAAATCGTTCAATAAGGGGGAGAAGAGCCAATTTCGGCTAAGGAATGAAGAGCAACCCCAAATAGCTTTGGAATAATTGAATTAAAGGTTCCTACACGTGTAAAAAAAAATCATAAATCAGCCCCCCAACTAATGCTTTGATTGTCGTCCAACCCCATACCATGAATCAAGGAAGAATCGATCACAAAATCAAGTAACCATCAACCCCTTATCCCATAATTCATGGCTGGCCATGAAAGAGAGATTATCAAGGGATGTGCATGCTATTTTTAGCAAACTCCCAAGCTCTCCATCAAGTATAAATAGGCCCTTCCATTCACCTTTCATATCATCTATCAATCCTTCAATCCCATTCATCCCACACATCCTTCAACTCTCATATTTCTCTCCTTTCTAAGGCTCTCCATTTTTCCTTTCTATGATAAGCATTTCCTTGAGAAAGCCACCACGATCAGTCTTCAGGAAATCAACGAACTCATTCAAAGAGTTTCTTCTTCCTTTATCTTTTTAGTTGTTCTTAGTTGTTCAAACATGATTGCAAATTGTTTAATCATTTTTCCATTAATAATGATGACTTGAATTTGTTTTAGCTAGAATAATTGCAATGATTTGATAAAATTCATTCAATTCATGTTTATGTTGTTCTGTGCCTCAATCATTCATGCTTTCAATTAAAATCATTTATGTTATTCATGCATTAAAATATGTTATTCATGTGAGTTGCTTAATCCTAATCAGATGGTGCTAATGGACGTGATAATTGGAAGGTGCATGCCTAATTTATATCCTAATCAGAATAAATTAAATGTTTGTAATAATCTAAGAGAACTTATTATCTTGCATAACTTTAAGTGTGTGTGATTAAATTGTTTCAAACCTAATTCGTCCCTGTTACTTCACATAAATTCTAAGGAATCTTTTGTTAAATATGGACATAGAAATATACATGTTTTTCTAAGTATAAGACTTCGAAAGAATTTATATTAGATTCCAAGTTAATGAAGGATTGAGTTGCCATGAAATTTTTTCGGAACATTGTTAACCATGATGAAGAATAAATCGAGTCAAGTGTTGTGATTGTTTTAGCTATATCATGTTATTGTTGTTAAAACTTATGAAATTGCTGCTAAACCCATCTCATTGCATTTAGGTTAATTTGCATTTAGTTAAGGCATAATGCAAAAAATAACCCCTAACGTTTGGTTGTTTGGTCATTTTGGCCCTTTATTTTTTTAGATCACTTTGAAACCTAATGTTTTTTTGGTCAAATTGGTTTGTTTTTAATGGAGATGCTGACGTGGCCATTAGTTGACTAACGGTCAACATTAACTACTGACATGGTTATCTAAATGTATTTAAATGCTGACATGGCACTATTTTGTCTTATCGTCAGCAAATGATTTTAAAATTATTAAAATTATTATATTATTTTTTTGAAATATAAAATTATTAAAATAAATCATTGCTAATTCTCTCTTTTCTTAATCGGTAAGTTTCTCTCTTCAAATACTTTTATTTCTTTATTGAATCCATCGTATATCATCTGCAAATAAATTTTTATATAGTTTGTTTGTTGACTTTTTCTTTTCCCAGTTTTTTTCCTAATTTAGATGGAAGATTCTATTGTCGCGTTTGAAGAGTTCCTAAAAATTTTATGGTTTTCCTAAATCTAACTTTCTCGACACCACGTACGTGTATAAATTTCTTTCGAGGAGATTATTTATCATGTTTGTGTGTTTCGTTTCTTGAGGTTGAGCTGTTAGTTCTAAATATCACCATAAATTGCTTAAGGTTATCGAATTTGGGGATTTTGGGTGGTTGAATCTAAGGAAATATCACCATAAATTGCTTAAGGTTATCGAATTTGGGGATTTTGGGTGGTTGAATCTAAGGATTTTGTGTAAGAATTTTGATTTTGGAGATTTTAGGGATTGCTCACACCGCCCTCCTCATCACCTTCAGAGCCAACAAATCCACATCCAGGCTTATGTGAAAAGTTGCCAGAACCCATTGTTTGAAAACTCGGGTCTCTTCCACCTTGGCGTATTGCATCGAACTGATCAATGTCTCTATCGACGAGTTCCAAAAATCTATATGTGAAATTGTTCGTATCAGACGCTCCAACTTTGTGCTTATTATGAGTAATATTCAAACTTGGGTTAGTGCTACATTGACGGATAAAGATACTTGCATGGATAGATTCTCAAGCAGGGCTATGAATGAGTATGCAAAGATGATGGTTAGGAAACGAATTGTTAAGATCGCACATTTGACGAGAAATGCTTTGGCACTTATCAATAAGTATACTTCATCTTAGATACTTTATTGATTTTCTCGAGAAAATTTTAATAGCAAAGAAAGCACTGTGTTTCATGGATTAATGTTCAATCTGGGATTTGTATGGTTTTCGAACAGGGCATAAGTTTTTAAGATATTAAAGATTGTGTTCTCAACTCTATATTTGTGGTTCTTGATTATTTTAATTGCATCAATTTGAATAAGAAACTTTTGAAATTGTGTCCGTGTATGTTTATGGGCTTTTTTTTTATTTTTTAATAATTTTAAAATCATTTACTGACGTGGAATATAAGAAAAAATAGTGTCATATCAACATTTAAATACATTTGGATCGCCATGTCAGCGATTAATGTTGGTCGTTAGTCAACTAATGGCCATATCAGCATCTTCGTTAAAAACAGACCAATTTGACCAAAAAATGTTAGGTGTCAAAGTGATCCATAAAAAACATAAAGGGCCAAAGTGATCAAATAGCAAATCGTTAGGGGCTATTTTTGGCATTATGCCTTTTGTTAATTTATTTAATTTTAACACCCATCACTCCAAATTATTGTGTTTTCTTTACCAACTTGTAAATTCTTAATTTTAAAATTTTGGATTAAAAAATACAGTCCCTGTGGAGACAATAACTCTTTTACTTACTTATTACTTGATAACGACTATGTACACTTGCACATTTTGTCACTATCCAAAAACGGGGTTAGTAAAAATTGGGTTAATAAACCAAGAGTGGTCATGCAAGAATTCTTTTTGGTGATCAAGTAGTGGTGGAGATGCCCTTGATGATCTGTGTTCAAATCTCTTCCCTCACATTATTTTCTATATGGTGCAATTTTGCTTCAAACCTTAGCAAAGGTCACACCATGTTTTTAAAGTAAATGTTGTAGTTTGTGAACAAGTAAGTGAGTTAGTCTAATGGTTAAGAACTTAATTAGTTTCCTTAAGGTCCTAGGTCCATATTTTTATTTATTTTTTTGCCAAATTTGAATGGTCAATACCCCCTTTGCCATCCATTTGTTGCTTTGCATGATAGGATTTCTTTCCTTTCTTAACAAGTCAACATACCATATGTTTACAAACATGATCCCCTTTTTCTTCCATTGTCCCCTCAACATACCATATGTTTCACTTTTCCTTACTGTTCTCTCCCTATTATTGTCCTCCTTCTTGGCTCATTCCCTTTTCTCTACATTTTTCTTTTACCTTAGCCATCTATCGCCACTTATTGCATTATTTTTCCTCCTCTCCTCCACCACACCCTTGCCAACGAAAGCACCACCGGATCTCCTATTTTCCTCTACTCCTCTCCTTTGTGTTGCTCCACCGCCACCCTAGCACCATCGTTCACCACTGTGGCAAACACCATTTTGCACCACCATTGAAAATAACTCTATTTTTCAATCTTCTTCTTCTACACACATGGTAAAAATGATGAAAAAGGTATGTCGAGGGGACAATGGAGCAAAAAGGGGATCATGTTTGTAAACATATGGTATGTTAACTTGTTAAGATAGGAAAGAAATACTCCGATTCAACTCAACAAATGGATGGAAAAAGGGGGTATTGACCATTCAAATTTGGAAGAAAAATAAATAAAAATAAGGATAGTGTGGAGACTTGAACCTACGACCTTAAGGAAACTAATTAAACTCTTAACCATTAGACTAACTCACTTGTTGACAAAGTACAACATTTATTTTAAAAACATAGTATGACCTTTGCTAAGGGTTGAAGGAAAATTGCACCATATAAAAAATAATGCAAGGGAAGGGATTCAAACACATGTCATCAATGACAACTCCACTACTACTTGATCACTAAAAAAAATTTGGTAGTGACCACTCTCGGTTCATTAACCCAATTTCTACTAAGTTGGCTTTTGGGAAAAGAAAAAGATCATCAATGCCTTTGGACGCATGGCGGCGGTCCTACGAGAAGTCAATGGAGGAGGAGGGAAGAAGGTAGTTACGTCACTAGATGAAAGAATGAGAGAATGAAAAGGGAAAAAGAAATAGAGAAGAAGAAGATAGAAAAAATAGTTATTTTTATGGTGGTGTACAATGATAGTGGCCACGGTGGTGCTAGGGCGGCGGTGGAGGATCACAAAGGAGAAGAGCGGCGAAAAAGGGGAGATCCGATTGTTGTTCAATTGGCAAGGGAGTGGTGGAAAAATAGTGCAATAGGTGGTGGTAGATGGATAAAGTAAATTAAAAATGGAGAGAAAATGGGAGCTAAGGAAGGGGATGACAATAGAGGGAAAAGAGTAAGTAATAGTGAAACTAAAGATGTTACTCACTTGTCTAGGTGTAATGAATCAACACACATGGTAAAGTTGATGAATAATATATGTTGAGGGGACAATGGAACAGAAAGGGGATCATGTTTGTAAACATATGGTATGTTAACTTGTTAAGATAGGAAAGAAATCCTCCCATGCAAGGCAACAAGTGGACGAAAAATGGGGATATTGACCATTCAAATTTGGCAGAAAAATAAATAAAAATATGGATAGTGTGGAGACTTGAACTTAGGACCTTAAGGAAAAAATTTAAGCTCTTAACCATTAGACTAACTCACTTGTTCACAGACTACAACATTTATTTTAAAAACATGGTGTGACTTTTGCTAAGGTTTGAAGGAAAATTGCACCACATAGAAAATAATGTGAGGGAAGGGATGTCATCAAGGACATCCCCACCACTACTTGATCACTAAAAAAATTCAAGAGTGGCCACACTCAGTTCATTAACCTAATTTCTACTAAGTTGAGTTTTGGGAAAAGAAAAAGATCACCAATGCCTTTGGACGCATGGTGGCAGTCCTGCGAGAAGTCGATGGAGGAGAAAGGTTACCAAATATTACCAATAATCAAGTGATAACAATGGTGTTAGCTAAATGCTAGGACTCCTTACTACTGAATCTAGCTTAGAATTTCTAAAGCTTCAATGAAAATGCAAGGAAGAAGAAGAGGCAGAAGAAAAACGTACAAACATGCTAGCCTGATGTCCTTATATAGAAGAGACACCTAGGAACAAAACTTAGTAGAAGTTAAAGGATCCCACGATCGCTCTAGTAATTTGAGAAGTATTAATTAAGTATCAAATCATCTACAGCATCCTAGTTTAGTTCTAACTAGGTTTCAACTAAGCTCTAACATAATTTTACAGCACTGCAACATATACTAACTATGAAAGCAAACCTATCGAGCTACAAACTAACGAGTTCGCCCAAACATCTAGGGTTGGGGGATAACTTAACATAATAGTCTGCCAAACCCTAGAGTTTGCCAAAACCTAGAGTTTGCCAAATGGTGAACCTACTGAATACACCACACAAAACCAAATACTCTTCTAATTTACTCATTAACTACCCTTAGCGTAAATAACTACGAGCCAAACAGTAACTTGATAATATATCCGTCGGGTGGGCTGTTACATGACTTATACTTATATTAGGATGAAATAATGTTTTTGGAATTGATAAATTGAAATAGATTATCGTATATATCGGGAATTGAATTAATCGGAGGATAATCAAGGGAAAGGAAAAATTACGGATTAGTCCACGACATCTTATTTATTATTGTTTTTGCCAAGTAAGTTCATATGAGACTTACTTATTTAATTTATAATATGTTTGTATAGTTTTGTTTTCTAGTTTGAATTGTTATGGATATAAAGTCTTTTGGCATCAAATAAACTAAATCATAAAATACGAGCTAAATGACAAATTCGAATAGGTACATGGTATTGAATGGATGTGAAATTGTTATATGATTGAATGATATGTAAATGATGATGTTGCAAGATTTGAAATGATATGGAAATGGTAACAGTGCCCGTGTGCACTTAATAAACGATTAGGATATGAATGACATGCCATTCAAGTCCAAACAAAAAAGGAAATGATTCAAATGAAAAAAGGAAATGTGTGTTTGATCAGGGACTTATATGATGATTTGAGATCCAACATGTGTTGCGAATTGTCAAAAGCTTGTGTGAGCAATCATCGCACCTAATTTAGAGCATGCGTGAGTAGCCCAATATATATCCGCTTATGAAAGCACACAAGTCCAATATCCAAAATCAATTTACTATAGTTCTCTCGGGCAAAAACCTTAATTAAACAAAAATGAAATGGCTAAAAAGATTGAATATGAATTCAGTTGTCATTTTTGCAAAAATGAGCATGATTGAATGATATATAATATAAAATGATATGGTTGTACATGTATATGAATTAAGTACTATGAAATTGTTGTGTTAATGACCCAACCTTCTTGTTGTATTGTCGAATTGAATATGAAAGTATAAGGATGCTAAAGAAATACCATGTTTATGTCGATGTGTTTTGATTTCTTAATTTAACGTATTGTCAATGTAAGTTAAGTAAATTCCATATGAACCTACTAAGCATTTGTTATGCTTACCCGTTGTTTTCCTTTCTCATGTAGATTGTTGATTTGTGAAACATGTCAATTGGATCAACTTGAAGACCACACTATCCTAGTATAAACTTAGTAGTCTTTTGATCACTTTTAGACTCGATTATATGGCATGTACGTAGGTGTTGTTTTGTTATTCTAAATTGATAGTTTTAGTTGAACTAATGTTTGACCTTTGATAAAGTTAATACCTATATGAATATGTGATTTTTTCAGTATTATGTGGTGACATTTTGAATGGTGTTCAAATGGCATAGTTGTATATGAAATGGAATGGAAAAGTGTTGGTTTTGAATGGCTAAAAGGCATAATTGTATAGGTTGAGTTTGATTAAGTTGAATTGGTATGTTTGGATGCCAAATTGTGGCATATTAGGTTTTTTTTATTTGAATTGGTTTATATGTGATGTTTTGGTATGATTTTGAAATGATCTTGTGCAGGTAAAGGTGTTCAATTATGCACCAAATGTGTAATTGGTTGGTTTGAATTGTGTTTAGTACCAAAATGCCTAATTTGTGCCAAAAACAGAGTCCACACCGTGACATCAAGCGATAGTCATCGCAACAAGACTTGGATTTCAGGCCACAGTGTGACGAGGAACCCCCGACATCACAACAAGGCATGTCAGTATATCACATAATGACAAGAAACCCCTTCACGTCACGACGTCAAGCTAAAATTTTGGAAATATTACAAATTCGTCTTTGTTTGATTCTGGGTTAATTTTAGAGTATAAGTAGGCTCGTATAAGACCCAAGAAAAGTTGAGTAATGTGAATATGAACTGAAATGGTTACGTTTGTATGATTTATGTTTTACATTGAATGTTATTTTTCCGTAGCTGTTCTGAAAATGACTATAGCATTCCATAGCTCGGACTTGGCAATCGGGTCGGGTGAGGGGGTGTTACAAAGGTATAAATGTGAGAGTTTATGTGTGGCCTAAAATTTGGTATTTGAAAAGTAACCTAATTTGGTTAACTATCTTATTATGTTTAATAGATAGGTTTTACCAAATTGATGATGTATACTCACAAGTGGATAGTTTTATGCATATATATAACATAACAAGTTAGTAATGTTATGTTTTATTACTTTGTTTTATGAAAGTACCATTGAGGCTTGCTGCTCAACGTACGGTGTGTTTTCTCTATGCACATGTATAGGTAATCCTTGGGAATTTAGGAAGTAGTTCCAACATCCAAGAAACAATTCCTCGACTTAATAAGGTTTGTAAAGTTATCTTTTGATTAGTATATGACATGTACCTAGGTTTAAGTTGATTTTGAAAGTACTTGAGGTTACGACGAGCCTAAGTCTACCCAGAGTTGTTAATGAATATTGCATACTTTCATATTCATGGTCCTTAGAAAGCACTTTGGAGTGAAGTTTTACCTCCCAAGAATAAAGAGTGTCTTTGGCATTATATGTGCATGTTCATTCCTTGTAGTAGCAAGCTTTTTCATCGTGGGATAAGAATTGATCCTTCTTGTTTCTAATGTCACTAAGCAGACGAAGACATTGAGCATGTTTTATTTCATTGCCCTCATGTTATGGAGGTTTGGCGCTTGGTGGGCATCAATACCTAATCTTTTTCGGTTATGTATTTTATTAGCATGGTTCTATCCAATTAGCAAGCCGCGCATAGGGGGGAACATTTTATGCACTAGCTTGAGCATATGGCTTCATAGGAACATTGCTTTTTGGAAGCAACATGTTCCATCTTTGGAAAAAATATCATAGCATGTGGCCACATTTTGGCATGTTTGTCTAGCCACTCGTGTGGTACATGATGCTTAGACGGCCTCTCATCAGTCAGATGTGCCCTGTGACAATCACCTGTGTAAGCTACCGTTGGGCAAGTTCAAATGCAGCATTGATGGTGCTATATTTGCCAACAGTGGGGCTATGGGTTGGGTTGCACTTGTAAGGAATGATGCATGTGATTTTCTTCGATGCATCTTTGGCTTTACGAGGAGCAACTTGATCCTTTTATGGATGAAACTCATGTTGCTCATGAGACCCTTTCATGGTTTAGATCTTGGCAAGTGGATGCTATTTTTTTATAAACTAATAGTCAATGCCTTCGGTATGCTCTCTCCCACGGCAATTTGGATGTTTCGGACTCGGGTGTGTTGCTTCAAGATTGTTTCCACATTAGTTATCTTTTTCAATTTTTATCCTTTCGTTGGCCTCCAGGGGCGAAGTCAGAAAATTTTTTTAGGGGGACCGAAATTAAATTGTTATTTTTAAGAGCCTATATTTTTATATTTTTTAAAGGATTAAATCAATTTTTTTTTTATCATTTTTAGGGGACAAAGTATAATTTTACCTTTATTAATTTAAATTTTTAAAATTTATAAAGGGCC
>JABEZY010272740.1:0-15562 GCA_013467495.1 Gossypium gossypioides
AAAAAAATTTAATTAATTAATTTCTCAATTAAATAGTTTTTCTCAACTCAACTCTAATCTATTAAAGTCATAAAAACTTTACCGTGATAGAATTTTTTAGGAAATATATATTTAATTCCCTTAGTCAACAAATTTCATAATGACTAATTAATTTTATTTCATTTTTAAATTTTAATTATTTAATTATAATTAATTAAATAATAATTTAAAGAACTTTAAATTAACTTTCAAGTCATTTCTATACTTAGCGAGAAAATGTATTCACTAAGTATAGTGATTCATGTGTTCTCTTACTTCATCATTTCCACTCATTTCTATCTATTGGTTCTATATGCAATTCATTTATGGTTATTTCAAGCTAGCATAGAGACCGATTGGACATATATAATTAGAACTCAAATAATTTACAATTAAGTTTTGACTTTTCACCTATTAATTTTAAACTTATTTAGTCACAAAGTCATTCCACTAAAGTATCGTGACTGAACTCTCGCTTATCATATACCATTACAAAAGCTACTTAATAAGTGCTCATCTAATGATCTTCTAGGAGTCATCCGCTCTGATGCCCAAGACAAAGCATTTGTAACACACCTAACCCCTCTCTGTCATCAGATTAGGGTCACGAGCATTACTAATCAATCAGAACATTTATTAACATCATAAGCCATGGTGTATGCTAACTATTAACAACAATATATCATACAGAGATAGATCATGCCAATCAAATACTTTCATAATAGTGTCTTATATAATCGATTAATGTATCATGCTATGCAATGCTAAATTTTATCTTCCACTATCTACACTCTTATCACTATTTATCCCCTCTTGAAAACTAGAAGTTGGATACATAACAAGACTATTCCAATTATTAGCATCACAGTATTGAACCATACTCCGACTACTACTGCTACTACTACTACCTTTAGTGATATTAGTAGAATGACTTACTTCACCTAGCTTAGGTTTGTTATCTCGTTCAAAATCAAGGTAAAAATATTTTTATGGCCCTTAATACAAGTTTACAGAACCCTAAAAATAGTCTATGAATAAACATGGGCTAATTTGAAACAATTCCAAAAGTTTAGGGCAACTTTCAAAAATACCTAGAAATAGGGGACACATGACTGTGTGGTCAGGCCGTGTGGAATGCCCCAGGCCGTGTGACTTTCGAAGTTGGGACACACAGCCGTGTCCCAGCCCGTGTAACTCACTGACCTGAGACACACAACCGTGTCTCTGCCCATATAACTCACTGACTTAGGTCACACGGCCATGTCGCAGACCGTGTGGCTCTTGACATAGGCGTGTGACTATCCTACACGCCCGTGTGTATTGTCCATGTGTGACACACGGCCGTGTGACAGACCGTGTGCACCTAAATATACCTTAAAAGTTTACCAAATCATGCTTACTTAAGCACTAAGCAACTCAATTACCAGCCATTTAACCTACTCAAAACCCCATTAAACATTCTCAAAATAGGCCAAATCAATCATCTAATATGTCTAACCAATGTACCCTCATTGGTACCACATGCTATATCATCAAACATACTAGCAAAGCATCAACAATTCAAAGCTTTCATTCATACCAAATTTTTTTCATAATTGGACTAACATTTAGCTACTTAAGCTACTAAAATTTAAACTAATACATACCAAAACATTAGGTTAAGCTATCATACCAACATTGCCTCAACTGTAACCATATATATACAATTATCCATGATTTCATTAAGAACCCAATTAATCATCACATCAACAACATTGTCAAAGGACCCCTAGTACATGCCATTACAAATTTAAACATCACCACACTTGAGCTCGGGATTGTTATTGGATGCTAAGTTGACAATAAGTTGAAGGTACCTAACCTGAGCACTGAAAACAAAACCGCACGCTGAGTATAACTCAGTGGTATTTCTATACTCCAAACAATTTAAACTTGATATGAAAAATTAAAATGTAAGAATGCAACAAGTAATGTTATGATCATATGTTTCAAATCAATAATATAAATTTGCTCATTCTTTATTCACATCCACTAGATTCCACATGTTTTAGTACATGACAATGGCACTTGAATATTTCAACTCATGCGATGGCATGATTCATCTCTTTGATAAATACTTGAATTCATTTCAAAATTTACATCTCATTTCATCATTTCATGTTTTCTTTCTCATCTAATATTCATTTATCATCTTTGTCATCTCAATATCAAACACATAAATTTATTATTTAATTTTCCCTATTAACACGACTCGGACTCAGACGCACACGGATCCAACCAACACACCAGTTTGGCGCCCAATGTCTCGTCAAATAAATCCAAAGTAATAACTGCGTCAAACGCTATATAAGTTGACACTCGGTGCCTCATCGATTCGAGGTTGAAGAATCTCTAAACTCTTCCTATCCTATGGCATGTCATCTATATTCGACTTAGCCCGAAACAGTTAATAGAGTTTCATTTCACTTTTCAATGCAACCAATGTCTCAATTTCATATATGCACATTATCACATATAAGCATATATTCAATTTTGATAGCAATCACATTTTCTACATTGAATTTGTCATTTAATTCGGATTATAGAAACACAAACTTTATATTCCGAGCTACTCGACGCCGACTTTATCTTTCCCCTTCTTACTCTAGGGTTTTGGGATGACGTTTGCTACGAAATAAAATAATTACAATAAATTAATAACATACCACTCAATCTCAAGAATTTCAACTTTTCTACTATATTTTGTTTATTCTTTAATTTAGTCCCTAAATCGAGACTAACTTTAATTTCCACATTTAACCTCAATTGTTTATACTAAAGCACTCTAAGCTAAATTTAACTTCCTAGTTTTCGATTCTAACCCTTAATTTCAATTTTTTCTTAATTTAGTCCTATTGTTCAAAATCAATAATTAACTCTACAATTTAATCATTTTCTACTTCTAACTTAAAAATTTATTAATTTAACCCATAGAATTTAAACTATTCAACAATAACAACATCTAAAATCTTAAACAATACTAAAAATTGTAATATGGGTCGGGTAGCTCTAAATACAAGAATTTCGAAAAAATAAAAATTACAAGAAAACAGACTAAATTGACTAACCAGTTGAAGTTGGAAAGTTAAAAACCCCTAGATGCCGTCGGTCTATTCGTTTCTCTCTTTCTTTTCTTTCTTTAATTTGTTTGCATGTCAAAATAAAAGAAAATGGTTTTGGTTTTCTTTAAAAGCACTATCTATTTTTTATTATTATATAACATATTTATGTATTAGATTCATTTTATTTATTCCTATTATTATGATAATTATAACATATATATAATAAACATTCATTAATGACCGTCCACTACCATATAAATAAATGTATATTTGTTACTTTAGTCCTTTTAGTTTATTTTAATCTATAATTTAATTTTTAACTTTAATGCAATTTAGTCATTATACATTAATAACTCTTAATTCATGAAAATTATCTATCCAAAATTTACTTTGCTACTAAACTAACATCGTAAATATTTAATAAAAATATTTACGGGTTCGTTTTATGGGATCGGAGTCCCGAGATTCACTTTCTAACACCCCTGATTATCGGGTCGTTACAGCATCTTTCCAATTGGACTTGATAAACGGCATATTATTCTTTCAATTGGTTTGCTCATTTCCAATTAGACTAAGGACATGTTTAGGTTCGTCTATTAATATAAGTTGTCTTTTCGTATTACAATTTGACCACGTAATATTGCTTAGTATTAGTTTAAACATTAGACAACCAGTGAGCCAATTTTTGCTTCTATTTCTCTTTGCATGCAAAAATCATTTGATGACAATATACAAAGGGCATTAATGTAATTCATGAATAATTTTATTAACCAATCTGTTCGAAAGAATTACAAGTGTACATAGACAAAAATACTACACTTAGGGTACCAAATCCAACACTTGGGATAGATTTGTTCTCCCAATATGATCCTATTTCATCTCATGGTAACCATTACATCTTCTTTCATGAAAAATCAATTACTATCAAATAGTAATTAAGTCATTCATCACAAAGACAAACGACTAGTTGTCACGTTTAATTTTCATCTATCATGTAATGTCAATGAGAGATATCATTTACCCATGCCTTAGGTTATGAATTCAACTACTGTGAATGATGCTACATACTGTATAAGTCATATACCCATCGGACTAGCTTTTTGTTCCTTATCTATTTAAACTTAGGCTTTTACTTACATCAAAGTACACAAGTCACGCATACATAGTCCATCATCCATTCAGGATTATGGTATGTCACATTATGAACGTCACAAGTGAACAAATCCATAAATGAATTTAAGATATATTCTACTTGGGTCTTGTCCGATTTACTGTCAATCCAATCAGTCATATCTATGTCTCTATCTTCTAAGAGTCATCCACTCCGATACTCAAGACAAAGCATCTCTCCAACTGGACTTGATAGATGGCATATTAGTCTTTCAATCGATTTGTTCATTTTCAATTAGACTAGGGACATGTTTAGGTTCATCTAATAATATAAGTTGTCTTTCCGTATTACGAACAGACCACATAATATCGCTTAATATTAGTTAAAATTTAGATAACCAATGAGCTAATATTTGCTTCCATTTTGATTTTCATGCAAAAACCATTAAGGACAATATAGAAATGATATTAATGTAATTCATGAATAATTTTATTAAACCAATCTGTTCCAAAACATACAAGCGTACAAACGAATAACCTACACTTAGGGCACCAAATCCAACAACTTCCTCTAACATAATGAATCCTATAGTACCCGAACTATACACGAAACTTTATTTGGCACCGTTTAATACGGATTTCCATTATTATTTATCATTAAATCACCACTCAATATAATTATCATTATGATTTCATAATATCAAACAAAAATACACACGTTCGCGCACACATACACACATATATCTACATATTAACCATTTCAAGAATATCAAGCATAAACACATTTATCATATCATCAATCATTACTTTCAATTCTATAAGCTTGGCTACTTAATAATTCATGTAATGAAACCAATTATGCCAGCACAAATTGAAGTTGTCGTTTAGTATTTGCATTCTCTTTTCCTTTCGCCTTCGAAGTCCTACTATCGCCTTTAGCTACATATGATAATTCAACTGCGAAAATAATGTGGTCACACATTTTCAAACATAAACATCATTAAGAGAAATCACAAATGTATTATCTCAACCTTAACTGCTTAAGGTTCTAATGTTCAATTTTCCCATAACTCAATTCTCCCATTTGAATATAATTCTGACTTTAGAACTATAATCTAGGCACCTCAAGTTATGTAAACACACACACACACATACACATATATTTATATATTCCACAGTTCTCATCATTCTCTCACTACCATTCAAACATTTATCAATGATAACTAAACCTTAACCATTCTTAATTTTAATCAATAAGCTATATTTATCTATCATCTATATCTAATAACCTAACAAAAATCAAAAGAAAACCTTACCAATCCTTAGATATATCTCATGGCAATGAAGAGACAAGCATGAAAAAACCCTTCTTTTTTCCTTCTAGTTAGGGGGAGAAGAAGATGATAAAATGTTAACTTAACTTTCATTCTCTCACCCACTAACACATATATTTTAACTTAATTAATTACCTTAATATTAAATCTAATGGTTAATATTTAACATGGAAATGGTTAATGGGAATTAATGGATGAGATCATTGTTAACCAGTAACACATTTAATTATGGTTAAATTGTTAATTAGGCTTCGGCTAAATATCATTTTAAGGACTAACTTAATCTCTAATCAAATCTCTTTAGTTTAGCCACTTCACACTTTAATACCTTTATACTAATTACTAACTTCTTTATATAATTATTTAATAATTTACTTTCTATTTTCGTTCTCACCCCGAAAACTTCTCAATTTAATTTTTGGAATAGCTTGATTTAAGGAATTCGGTCCTGAAATCAAATTTTCTGACACTGATGAAAATTAGGTCATTACATTAATTCTTCTGAGCTTTTTGTAACACCCATGCCCAACTCGTTCTCTGAATCTGGGTTCTAGATGATACAAATCTTAAATAACTAGCTAAAACCTTTGAATTTTCTTCTCGACTAATCAACAATACACAATAGTCTATACTAGCATATACATATTTTTTTTCTATTTTTCTATTTTTATTTTAAAATCATTGCTTTACATCTTCATATAATACTTTGACTTTAAAACTCAAAATTTTATGACTTGACTAAGCTTCGAGGCATAACCTCTAGGAGCGCCCCTCTGTATGCATGTTACGACTATCACCCCTTTTCCTTCAAGTTGGTGAAGTTTGGCTCAACCCTCCGCGCGATTTCCAAGTGAAAGATCATTTTTGCAATAAAGCAGATCGTTGGTAAGTTCGATAGAACTTAGTGAGCTTCTGTATGACGACCATATAGCAAAATTTAAAATTTAAAGAAATAAATACTAAAAGGACATTTTTCCACTCCCTGGTCACCCTTGACCATTAGCAGATTATATCAATGTGTTTTTATCTTCCCCTTCTTCTTGAAGCCCACCACTGACCAACTCATTCATAATCTGTAGTATATGCAAATTTTCTCTGAGTAGAGTTCACGAGGAATACATACCTGAACACACATCATCCAAGTTTATTTCTTCCCCCTCCCCCTTCCGCCACCTTGGATGGGAGATTCCCATGTCAATCATTGGCTAATTGACATTGGTTTTTGGGTTTCAAATCTTTATCCTCCCTTTTTCCTAACAAACTGTTCGCCCCAGACAAACCTTAGGCAGGTTCTTTCTTTGTCAGTCCTAGTGACTTAGCCCTTACCCGCAGACCCTAAAGTTTTGTTCCTTCATTTGGTGTACCCTCTTATTCAATAAGCCTTAGAGTCCGTTCCATTTGGCGTTCTTTGCCAAACTCAATCACCAAGCTAAGATTTTTTACCTTGTGAAGTCACGTGTTTAGCATATCAATTTAGTCTTCATAATGCCTCAACCCAGCTACGATTTTTCACTTTTTTACCCCAAGTTAAAGATCCCAACAGATGTTCCTAACTCTTCTGACCTAACAGGTTGCATCGTGTTTACTATCCCGATGGACTCTCTATACTGTCATAGTCGAGCTATGGACTTACATAGTATACCTCATGTTTAATGCTCTGGAAGACTTCATTGGTTGCCATAGTCTAACTATGGATCTATATCTCAGGATACCCATGTTTACTATCCCGACGAACAATCCCATGTTTAATGTCCCAACGGACTATCCCATGTTTATCGTCTTGGCGGGCTATCCCATGTTTAGTGTCCTGGTGGACTATCCCGTGTTTAGTGTCCCGGCAGACTACCAAAGGATGTCATAACATCTTTCAGCTATGGTCTTAATCCTATTTACCGTTTTGGTGCACTTTTATATGATGTCATAGTGTCTTTCAGCTATGGTCTTACTTATTTCTATCATGATGCCATAACATCTTTCAGCTATGGTCTTACTCATTTTTGGAGTATAGTCTTCGATTGGACCCATGACTTAGCCATGATATTTTTTATTCACTTTTCTCGTTGCATTCCACCCTTTCCTCCATTCTTCGTCCTAACATTGATGCTCGAACACCAGAGTATCCCCTCCGCAAGGCCCGAAGCTTCGCACATCACGAGTGCACACAGCGACACTGTATAGAAGTATCTACAGGGTCGCCCCTTTTTCTGTCCTAACTTCACCTAAACCCTTTAATAATCCCCTCTCATGTCTCACCATAAATAAAAAGACATTACAGTGCATTCATAATATAAATGTTGGTGGATACTCATAACTTACTTAACCTTTAGTAGACAATCATCCATATGCAATAGAGGACATGCATCTTTATGGGACTCATTTTGAAATTAACGCACATTCATTCTAAACACACAGCATACCAAAGAAGGAAGGTAGAAACTAACATTGCTTCCTTATCCTTAACAGCTTAGCTTGTCCAAACGTCAAAGCCTTCTTCGTCCTGGCAACTAGCATAACAACCCTCTATAGATTAACTTGTATACACACAACTTTAGAACCTAAAATTTATAATTATAAAAAAGTTAGAGGATTCATACTCTACTCTCTTTCTTCAATGGAAACTTACCAGTTCCCAATCTTCCTACTTCTAGACTCAAATTAGCACAATGGTTGTAACATGTAGAACTTCCTTCAGCTATATCATCATCTTTTTCAGGGCGACTGAAGAAGATAATGCTTAGAGAGAAAGATATGGGAAGCAAAATTGAGAGGAATTTCGTTCCTATACACACCTATATATATACTCCATCGGCACTATCTCCACACACTATTGCCGCCACTCAATCCTAAATATTATGTTTCCCACTATTGAACCAGTCGATTCCAATCTAACTAAACCAAATTTGAAATTTAATCATCTTTAACCAGCCACACAAATTTTCTTAATATCTCATTAAAGCCCACAAATTCCCTTTTTCAACCAATTGGCTCCCAGGTTTTTATTTAAGTTCAAATCCTCAAGGGGGCGGGTGTGACACTTTTCCAGTTTTACTTAAAGAATATTATTATATTGTGAAACAAGTGTTTTTTATAAAAGAATTTTTTTATTAAAACTTGAAAGTTTTCGATAACATCTCCTATTCATACTATACATTGAGATGGGTGAGGGGTGTTATATTTCAAACTAAGAAAAAAATAATAATGATGACATAAGAGATAACCACCCTTGTGGTATAAGGAAAATAAATGTGATAGAAAAATATTAAATGGCTTGCGTGTGTTGCAAATAAGAACTTTGGAATCAAGCTTCCTTGACTATGATTAAAGTAAATTCTTACATAAAATTCATAAAAGACTCAAGTCACTAATAGTTATGGTAATCTAGGGCAATCCTTGTTACTTACTAAGCTCCCTAGCTTAATGCGTTAGTGGTTTAAATGCATAGGTGGAAACCTATTCGAGAAGATTGAATTAGTGACTTGAAGACATCACAACAACATTCAAGGGATACAAGGTTATTATATGGTATTTTGTTATATTTTGATAGTTATGGCTTTTACAAATGAGCTTAAATTCTTTGGAGAATTGTATCTATGATTTCCTATGATTTTAAATTAAAAAATTATTTAATTTGATGAATTGTAAGATATACTTTGTCCCTTGAATATGTTGAACATGTTTTCACGAATGCATGTAATGGATGCGAGTCATTTGAATTTGTTTAAAATTATTTGGAACCTATTCATATAATATGATGTCGATTTGGGTTATTTTTTAGTGTTTTTGGCTTAATTTTTAGCATTAGAGGCCTAGAAGCCAATACCCTTTTTTTTGGAAAAAATCTAGTTTGTAAACGGTTTTCTTGCACAACGAAAAATATAAAAAATTTGAAAACCAACCCGATTTGTGAAATTTATAGTAATAAACCCTAGACCAAAATTACACCTGTGTTTCACTCCCGACTTTCAACCAAACAATCTTCTCCACTATTCTCGTACCACGAATTGCTTCGAGTGTGAGCTCGAACAATTTGAATCGAACACAGAACTAGAAATAGTTTTCTTTTCTTTAATGTGAAAACAAAAATCTCTTCTCAAATAGAAATCGACAGAATCGTTATTTTGAAAAATATATTCCTTTCTTAGAGAATAAAAGTCTCTCTATTTTCGAGTAGAAAAATGATATCTGAAAGTTGTGTAAATATCCCTACCAGTGTCATCTATTTATAAGGAGAGAAGGTAGGACCCTTGTTGAATTATAGAAGTTTATTTCAACTAAAAACATGAACTCCTAGTCTAACTAAGAGTATAGAAGGCAGCAACCCTAGTTAATAATACTAGGGTTTGTCGTCCCACCTTTTTACTTAATGGGCTTTTAGGCCTCTCCCATATCAGGTCCAATTACAAGTACTTTCTAGACTTTTAACCCAATACTTTATGATTTGATCTAACTCAATATTTTTTTTTCTATTTCCCAAAATAAACTTCAATATATTTCCAATTAAATAATTTTCTCAACCCAATTCTAATTCCATTAAAATAATGACGGCATTACCGTAAAAGAATTTATGAGAAAATATATTTAATATTTCCATATTCAATGATTCACTATGATCAAATAATTTATTTCAATTTTCGAACTTCATTTAATTCGAAAAACATAAATTCATTTTTCAAGTCATTTTCATTTTCATTTTGGAGAAAACCATAATCATTTCCAAATATTTCCCATTTTTTTCATTTTCACCATTTCTATTCATTTATGTTCATTTAAGTTAACATGCAATTCATTTTTTGTTTCAACGAGCTAGCGAGGAGCCAATTGGACATATGCAATTGAGGCTCAAATTATTTAAAATTAAGTTCCAACTTTTCACCTATTCATTATAAACTCATTTAGTTATGAAGTCATTCCACTATAGTATCGTGACTGAGCTCTCCCCAATGGCATACCATTACGAAAGAAACTCAATTAGTGTTCATCCAATGACCTTGTCATAAGTGTGTTACCCTCATAAGATATCTTCAATCTCTTTGGGATGATATTCATTCTCTCAATATGATCCTATTTTATCTCATTGTAACTATTACATCTTCCTTCATGAAAAGTCAATTACTATGAAATAGTAATCAAGTCATTCATCACAAAGACAAATGACCCATGGTCACGTTTACTTTTCATCAACCATGTAATGCCAATGAGAGGATATCATTTACCCATGTCTCGAGCTATGAATTCTACTATTATTAATGATGTTACATACTGTAGAAGTCGTATACCCAACGTATATGGCTTTGATTTTAGCCGTATGACCTTGATTTTAGCCGAGGAGCTTGAATCACTCTTTATTGAATTGGTAATGTCCATATATTTTTTTCAAAAACCCAAAATTATTTATAATCGTAATTTAAATTTTATAAACTTCCCAATTTAATTTAAAGAATATTAAAATATTGTGAAACAAGCCTTTTTATAAAATTAAAAAAAATTGCTTAAAGTCTAAAAGTGCTCCAATAGCACCTTCTATCTGTACTAGTCATCGAAACTGGTGAGGGGTGTTACATGATTACTCATCCAATAAATCAAAATAGTAACTGAGTTAAGCTTTGACGAGGATGCACCATTGAAAAATGTCACCAGAAAAGCCAATTCCAAGCGACCCAATGTTCCTCTTTGCACAATAGAGGAACAAAAAGATTAAGCAAGTTGGGGTTCTAAAGTAGCTTGTTGATGCTGCCAGCAAAGAAAAAGAAGAAAGATTGGTTAAGAAGTGGAATTAAGTATTCCTAACCCCTTCCTATTCTAAGAAGTACCTTTCTGTTCTTAACAAAAACTTCAACTAAGAGCAAAACATTGATGAATCTAGTTTTGCTAACCCCGGGATCAATATAATTCTTGAGAATAATGGATAGATAGGGTTAGTTAGTTTTGTTAAACCCTATGTTTGAAATGTTATCATGGAATTCTATACCAATCTCCTCTACAGTCTCAATTAAGAAAAAAAACAAACTCTATCATAAGACTTTTGTCAAAGGTGAATGGTACGCGTTTAGTCCAGTAGTGATCTGAAAGGTACTGAAATGCTACTGTCAAAACATGGTCGAGTTAGATGAGACCCTAGATCAAGCTACTATTGTTATCACCAATAATGTGCATCTCTTGTGTCCTAAAAAAAGTGTCATCCATGCCTCTTCACTATCTATAATTTATGCTACTGTGTATGTTATTTCTACCAAGAATTGGCTCATTGATAACCAGCAAAATCCTGTAAGTAACAAGGTTGCAATCCTTCTTAGAAAAATTGCAAAAATGGTGGAATTTGATCTTGGACAAATGATCTATGATGACTTTGTCAAGCACGCTGAAAAGGTGCACAAGAGATACCTGATGCCATTCTCATCTTTGATCTTTCAGGTCCTTTTCAAGCAAAATCCTCGTATTGTTCGCGCCACTGAGCAACACGAGAAATTAATGCCTAAGTTAAAGTTTTCTCACAAGTGGCTAGAAGGTAAACACAAGGTTAATGAACCAGAGGAACAATCAGAGGATGATAGAGAATGTGATTAAGAAGAGGTGCCAGCTCAGAAGGAATAAGAAGTGGCCACTTCCTCAAGCCCCGAGACCACTCCCAAAGGAGCCAGAAAAAGCATGATAAGCTTACTTCCTTCGTCAAGGACAATGATCGAATCATTGCCAGCTTAAAAGCAAAAGCAAAGGTCATTCAAAAGACAAGGGAAGGACAAAAAGCCCTTCATAATGATCTTCTCACCCTTCTTTATAAGTAGTAATTTGGCAATGTTTTTATCAAAAAAGGGGGGATGATGTTGCCCGATAGGGGGAGGACTGATTGGAAATTTGTTGTTGATGATTGTTGGTGATGTTACTATTGTTGTTTTATTTTGTTTTTCTCTATGAACTTTTTTTAAATGATTGAAACTTGAAAACTTATCTGCAAATAGTCCTTTTTACTTGGGTTGTTAATATTATATTACGTTTAGCTATTTTAGCTATTGTTTAGAAGGAATAGTGATTGATCTTTTAGTATGTTATCAAGTCTAAAAAATCTCTATATATTTTAGAGAATTGTATAGGTTGATGAACTGATTATTGGAAACTCTTATCTATTTGGTAAGGAACATTATTTGTGAGAGTGCATTATTGATTGTAAAACCTTTGTATGATTAGTTTTACAAGCTAAGTTCTTAGGGGGATAATTTAGAGATAAGAGGTCTAGTCTTTGAGATACAAGAGTGAGGATTCTTCACTAGGGTGTGTTAGAACTAGGATCATTGGTGTATTTGTTTCAAAGATAGTGGATTCATCTCATTAAACTAGGCTACTTAGGAATAGGGAAATTGAACAAGGCTACTTAGGAATAGGGAAATTGAACAATGTAAATAACTTTGTTGTCCCTTATTTTCATTATGGTTGTTGTGGTTATTGCAGAAGTGCCCACTTTCACTGTCCCTTCTACTCATATTTTGTTTCTTACAAGTTTAGCAACTATCCCAAGTCAACAGGTTTGAATATCTAAAATTTTTATTCTTATATACAACTCAAATTTTGGTAATAAAATTCTGTATATTAAAATGAAAGTGAATTCAAGTAATGAATATTTTTTGTTGGCTCACATTCACATGCACTATGAGTCATTATCGAATTATAAATCTTATAGTTGAATCTGCAATATATATATTCATAAAAAAATAAATTGAATAGTATCAAGTATTTAATTTTTTTATTATACTATATACATCTATTAAGGATGATTGTGTTAGTTATAGTTTGTTTTTAGTCATATTCTGGTTTTGACCACTTTATCATGTTTTGAGATTTAACCCCTAAACATTTATTTGGTATAAATTGTGTTAGGTATAGAGTGTCTCTAGTATGTGATTTTGATCCCTTACTATGTATACATTTGAGATTTAGTTCCTATATTTTTGGGGCAAAATTTGGTCTCTATACTATTATAATTACATTAGTTAATTCAAATAATTAACACCTTTAGCTATTTAGATTAAAATGTTAATGTGGATTTCTTATTATAAGGGTAAATTACACCAACAGTCACTTAACTTTGGGGTAGCTGACAAAACAGTCATATTGGTTTCATTTCAGTCACTCAACTTTAGAAAAATGACAAAACAGTCCTTTTTGTCGTTTTCCATTACAGAAGTAACGGCAAAGTGACATGGCAGATGACAACTTGCTTGGTGTCATTAACTGTCCAGTTGGCCGGTTAGCACCAATTTAAACAACCTATCAACAACAATTTAGGGTTTATGCAGTAGAATATGAAGAGAAAAAGAAGAAGAAGAAGAAGATAAACAACCCTATCAGCACCAATGTAAACCTTTTATTCTTTCTCTCAATCTCTTTAAATTCATTTCCAACCTTAAAATTCTGTAAACACTTTCCACCTCCTCTCTTGTCTCTCTCATTTGCTTATCTTCATAATTCTTTTTCCAGATCCCTTTACTTTCCCAGTTCTCTCCCATGTCTTCTCACACCATAACTAAAACTTTCATTCACAACAAATTCAAACTAAGCAAAAATCCCAAAAAATGTTCATAAAGGTTTTAATTGATTGAAGAAGCCATAGTCTTTTCGATGTGAGGGATTTAAAACCTAATGAAACACTAAGTCATGGTAGTCTCTTCTCCTCACCTATTTTTGTAAAAATTTTAATAAAAGAAAGATAATTTTTTTCTCTTTGTTTTGGGTTTCGAATTAAAATACCAAAAAAAAAAAACAGAACACCAAAAAAATTTCTTTATTTTGATCTTGAATGTGACGGGTTTTTGTGTTTGTGCACTGTTAAGAGTTTGGATTTCTATGCTTTTGTTTGGCCTGGGTTCTTGGTTGTAATCTATGTGCTCCCCTTTTTCCTTTCTTGCTTGCAGGATTTGGTTCTATTTTTTATTTTTTTTTTAATGTTGGAACCTTTTCTTTTTGGAGGAGGTAGCTTGATTGGGGGGTTGATTTTAGGGTTTTTTGCCATTGATTTGCAAAAAGGGAAAGATAGGGTTTTTTCCCTTTCTGTTTCCACCACTCTCGCCCTCCTTTTGGTTTTCAGAGATTGAGCAAAAGATTGAACAACTTCCATTTTCCCTTCTTCTTTTCTTCTTCTTCTCCATTCTTTTTACCCTTAACCAAACATCTTTTTTTTACCCTTTGACTACTTGTCCAACGTGGCAAGTTAACTGGCCACATCAGCTAGTTAACTTGTCACATCAGCAATCCCGTTAAGACAGTAACAGAAAATGTTAATAAGTGACTGATTTGTCACTTTTTAATAACGTTGGTGACTGTTTTGTCATTTTTCTAAAGTTGAGTGACTAAAATGAAACCAATGTGACTATTTTGTCAGCTACCTCAAAGTTGAGTGACTATTGATGTAATTTACCCTTATTATGAACACCCATTCAAACTTATCTACATAAAATAATTTTTTCATGTAATAATGCTTTTAAGAAAAATTAGTGTCAGTATTTTAATCGAAATATTGATAGTTTAGATTATTAATGACATTATAAAAGTATAGATATTAAATTATGTCAAAAATTGAAGCGTAGAAATTAAATTTTAAAATTTAAATTTCTAACATAGTATAAGAACCAAAGCTGAAATTTAAAAGTTGCATTATAATGTAGAAAAACAAAAAGCAAAATAAAAAAGAAGACCCTTTGGACTTTTCTTTTAACTATAACTAGTATTGATTTCCGACCCAAACTTTGCATTAAGTTAATTATTTAACACATGTACTTGCTTCATTATAAATGCTAATTACATTTGTTTTTTTAACACAGTATCTAAAACTACCCATAGCTCCTCCCTAACCCATAAACAAGAAGATAATACGCTTCAGCACATTTGAACTCACGTCCTCCTGTATTGACAACAATATCATGCAAATCGAACTAAAACTCAATCGGGGCTTCTTCCTTTCTTTAACTGTAGTTGACCGACCAATTCAGGTTTTTTTATAATTATAATTGT
>JABEZY010272819.1:0-10921 GCA_013467495.1 Gossypium gossypioides
GGCATGTAACAACCCATTTTTCGGTGGTGTCAGAAACAATGGTTTCGGAACCACAAATTCGATGAGTAAGTCTATATATTTATTATTTAATATTTATGAGTCAGTTTTAATATTATATTGAATTTGTGATTAATAATTTTTATAAATTGAACGAATAGATAAGTAAAAGTGGTAAAATCCCAAGTCAAGTGGTTATTGAAAATGAGACGTTGGGACCTCATTTCCGTAATTTAAGGTCGTAAATATTTTTATTAAATATTTATGGAGTCTTATTATAGGTGAATTTACGTTTGGTTCGATAATTTTGGCTTTCTACTAACCTTTGGGATATTTATTCATTATGTCCTAATTAGTTTAAGGTTAAATTGAAATAAAGTTGTTTGATTTGATTTAATATAATTGAAGGACCAATTGTGTAATTGGACTTTTCTTAAATGGCCAAACGGTAGGAAGGTTATGAAATTCTCTAGTTTTGTGATTAATTTCTATTAGATCCTTATCATTTAATAATGTATTAAAAAGGACTAAATCGTAAAGAATGAAAAAGTTTGGTTTTATTAATTGGAAAGGTAAATTAAATGGACCTAGACGGTAATTATGCCATATATATATGTGATGGAAAATTATGAACATGTGTTAGAGATATTATAAGTGTAATTTAAAGATTAATTTTGTAAATAAGTAAATAGGTTAATGAAAAATAAAAGATAACAAAATTTAAAAAGCTATCATCTTCTTTATCCATTCAAGAAAACCGAAAACACCATTTTTAGAGGAGAAACAAGTTCGTCCAACTAGGGTTCTTCCATTTAAGAGCTAAACCTTGCTGATTTTTAGTAATTTTTATGTTTTTAAGTTCATTTTAGCTTGATCTAGCTAACTCAGGTCTAATTTGTAAAACTATTAAACGTTGTGGATTATGCCATTGATGATTTTAGTGTGTTCTTAAAGTTCAATGGTAGATTATTAAGCTTGGTTGTTAAATAAGACTATTTNNNGTAAAGTAATTTTTTTTTTTGCAATTTTAATGTTAAAGGACCAAAATGTTAAAGTGATAAAATTACAAGGACTTGATGTGAAATAATAGAAAGTATGAGCTGTAATAGAATAGGATACAATTTGGTTGAATTTGGATTTAGTTAAAATTGGTTAAATTACAAGTTTGAAGCTTAGAGACTAAATTGTATAAAAGTAAAATGTTGGGGGTAATTTTGTAAAAATGTAAAAAAGGAATTAATTGCATAAAAGAGTTAATTATGTTGCTGGAAATTGATAACTGGCTAAAATTATTATTTAGATTGTGAATGAGTTGAAAATTGAGGAAAAGAGAAAGTTGCTGAATAGTCCTTGAACTTTTGTCATTTCTGCAGTTTAGCTCTGGTAAGTTCATCTAATTTGAACTCAATTATATTTCTAATTGTTTATGAATTTTAGAGCTTAAATGATATAAAATTACTAACATTTAAATTGATTTGTTGATAGAACTGAAACTGTAAAAAGTTACAAAAATGGTATTTTTTGATATCAATGGAGACAGGCTGCATTCGTACGTAAGACCATAGCAAGGCTATGGAAATTATAAACGTAAGACCACAGTGAGACAATGGCCGTTGTTCGGATATAAGACCATGGCTGGACCATGACAATGTATACGTAAGACCATAGCGAGGCTATGGTAGTTATTTAGACGAAAGACCATGGTTGGACCATGGCAATGTATATATGTAAGACCATAGTTGGGCTATGGCATTTTGATGATAAGACCATAATCGAGTTATGGAACTATGAACGTAAGACCATGACAGGGCCATGACAATGCACATGTAAGACCATAGTTGGACCATGGCACAATATAAAACGTGTACAGGGGTTTCAATCGTCTTTACAATATTCATTGGATGGAAATAAATGAGGATCTAAATGTGATTTGATATGCGAAACGGTAAGTGGTTCGTAATAGTATATACATGTAAAGGTGGTAAATGTTGTATTATCATTATATGTTCAAGAGATTATGCATTGTGATAAGAAATGCGAATGTTGTTGAAATGTGGAAATTTGATTTGAACTAATGTTTGAGTATTACTCACTTGTTGTGAGCTATGATTGACAAGAATTCTGATAATAACCTTGTTGACAGGAACTCTGTTCATTTATCTTGTTATTTGAATTATTATGTTTAATTCAGTAAGCTTTATTGTTTAATCGACGAACTTACTAAGCTTTATGTAAGCTTACCCGTTTCCTTGTCTTTTTTTTTGTAGATTACGTTTTGTAGAAATCGGGAAATCAAATCAACTCAAAGAATCACACTACCCGAGGACCTCTTTGGTAGATTTTGAATTCAACTTGGCTTATATGGCATGTAATAGGAAAATTTGATTATGTTTTGTAATGGCTCCTAACTACTTATATTGTATAGTTGTTGTGTATATAAGGTTGTGGCTTGAATAACTTTATTAGATATGCATCCTTAATTCTAAACTTAAGCATAATGGATGAACATGGAATGATAAGTTGGCATGAATTAGATATGGTAAGTTGGGACTGAATTTGAGTGTGTTTGTGGTTTGTGTATATTTGCTAAGGTAATGAGATCGTAGGGTTGGACTTGTGGTGTCTTTTTTGACATATTGGGTTAGGGTCTTAGCTGAATGATTTAGCATGTTTTGGATGTTCTCGAATGTGTTTTGAAGTCTTATGATCATGTGTTATAAAATGGTTTAGGTACCTAAGCATTTAGATGTGAAAAGTGCATGTTTTGAGTCATTTTTGGCACACACGGCCTGGGACACAGGCTGTCACATGGTCGTGTGTCACACATGGGCAACCCACACAGGCGTGTGCTCTGAGTGTGTTAGGTACAGGGTTCACACGGGCTGGCACATAGGTGGAGACACGGGTATGTGAGCCAAGTCAGTGAGTTACACGGGTGGACACATAGGTAAGCACACGGGCGTGTGGGATAGCCACACGACCATGTCTGGAGGCACATGGTTTGGACTCTGTCACATGTCTTGGACACATAGCCGTGTGACCCTTATTTTGAAAATTTTTCAATTTTTCTCTGAACTTCTTGATTTGATTCGAATTGGTCCCTAATTGTTCCTAATATATTTTTAAGGTCTCGTAGGCTCGATTTAAGCTCCGTAAATATATGTTTATTTCATTCTGAATTATATATGTTTTTGTGAAATTGATATGATTATTAGATGTTAATTGTTATGAGATGTTCCGAATTATACGATAATACTCTATAACCCTATTTTGATGACGGAAACAGGTTATGGGTATTACATTTAATGGTATTAGAGTAACAGTTTAGTCGATTCTTGGACTGAACGTTACGTGTTCAAAGTCTAGAAATTACATGCCATATAAATCGGTGATAGTGTGATATGGATTGATCCGATCTAACCCCTATTTTATTGTAGATTATAAAGATGTCATCTGAATCTGATCGTGACGAAACTAATGAAGTTAATAGTAACATTCCGACTACTGATTCTGGTGCAAGTCATAGTATACAAGTTCCACAAATGCCTGAAAATGAGGTTAAGAATATTTTCTTACAGATTTAATGAATGTTAATAAAATCTGACCATACTGACCTTGATGAGGTAAATGGTAATATTCCAACTTATAAATAAGAGGTAAATTATATTTTATCGGTTTTGTAAATGTCAAATAGTGAAGTCAAAATGTCCTTTCAACTTAATGAGTCAGTAGTTCACAGAAATAGCGTGAGCCAATTCGGAGGCTCTATAATTTCTACCCCTTGTCGAGTATCCTGTGGTAACTTTGAGTCTTCAACCGACTGAAATAGTTCGACGACTCTTGTGTAAATAATTAAACAGTATAGTGATGAAGACTTCAGAAGTAAAACGGATGAAGATTCTATTAACCGACAAATTGGAGAGATTGATTAAAACTAAAATTAACTAAATTAATTAACTAAAGAACACGACAAAAAACGAATCAGGAAAACAAATGATAAACAACCAAGAAGCGAAATAATACCCAGGAAAGAATCCACCTAGATTTTATCTGTCATTATCAATCTGAATTAAACAATTTCTTCACTTTGTATCTTGATTTGTAGAAATCCCTAAATTAGGCTAATATCTATTTTGAGAGTAAGAGCAACCGACTTTAGGTTGATTAATTGAAATTTCTTTCCAATTAAAACCCCTATTATCGCATTAACTCGATCTATGGATCCCCCTATTAGATTTGACTCTAACGTGGTAGATTTATGTTGTCCTATTTCTAGGATTGTATGCTCAATTATGCTAGATCTACTATTAAACAGAAACTTTTCCTCCTCTGATTTAAGCACATCAAGCATGGATTGATAATTTATAAATATTAAACCAATAATTAAGCACAAATAATTGATAACAAGATCTAAGTATTTATTGCATAAAATAGAAGTCAAACAACATAATTCATCATATGGTTTATCTCCCTTAGGTATTTAGAAAATTAGTTTATAATCGCAAATAAAAGCATCCAGAAAACAGTATAACCACAAGAAATAAGAAAACCCATAAAGGTTTTCAATATTGATGGAAATCTACTTTAGAGTTGACTTCAATGGTGTTTTTTGAGTTGTTTTCTTGAGTATTTTATGATGGCTCACTCCCTTCTCTTTATATTGGTATATATAGGTTTTAGAATGACCAAAAAATTTAAAAATTACATTTTTCCGCATTTTTGGAGTGCATTTTGCAATTTCCACACGGTCTGGCACACGCCTATATGGCTCACACGGCCGTGTGTCTAGCTCATGTGGAATCGCTCAGCCAATGTGGCTCCTGAAACTTGCTCCTATTTTTCGATTTTCTCTCGTTGTTTAGTCCTTTTGCTCCCAAATACTCTCCTAAGCATAGAAACATGAATTTAAATGATTATGAGCATAAAATTCACCATTTTAAATCGAATAATCATCCAAAAATGCTTTAAGAATGAGGCTAAAACATGTTACTTTTGGCATTTATCAAATATCCCCACACTTAAATGTTTGCTTGTCCTCAAGCAAAATCCTCAACCCACATTCAAATTAATTGTTCTCAATTTGTCATTTTCATCAATAATGTTTCAAGATAATTCGCAAACAATCATGCATTGGAAATTTAACCAAAAGGATACTAAAGATTCAAGCAGCCCAAGCCATTACCATAAAGTTATCTCGCCTTATCTAAACAATTATCTTAAGGTTCAAATATTGCGCACTCAACATTCGAACGAGAAATGCCATTACCATAAGCTTGCTTAAAAATAAAATCTCCACCACTATAGAATGAGATGACACACCAATCAAGAGGTATTTTGAAGGTTGTAATGGGGCTTAGATTAAGGGTATGGAAAATGTCAGAAAAGTCAGTTATAATCGAGATCGAGTTGATAAGTTACCAAACTAGAAAAATAATTAGTTGTTGAATTAAAAGAACTTACATCAACAAGAATAATCACAAATGGAAACGGGCTTTTCGACAGAATATGAAACTAATTATTCAAGCTCAATAAAAAAATTATGTTTTTTTTCTTTTTTTCTTTTCGATTTTTTTTGAGAAATAAGAAATAAAATTCAACAATTTCAAAAAAAAAAATGAAACATAGTTAGGCAACTAACCAAATCAAATCTCGACAAAAAGGGAGTCAATAAAAAGGATACATTTACAACATAGATTTGGGTTAAGGGTTAACATTAATAGGTTAATAAAAAAATGTTAGGATCAATGAGGTTTACTAGGGGTTAATACAACAATTAAGGTGGTTAAATGGGTTAAATCTTAAGTGTCTCTATAATCTCAATATATTAAATCAATAATGTGGTCTAGACATGTATAATATAAGCAAGTTCTAGAATAACAAATGAAGTTGATATACTTTCAACCAAAAATAAAATGAGCACGAATAAATATATGCTCTATAGGCTCAAAGGCTCACAAAAAATTAAGGTTTTGATGTCAAATTTGCAATTTTAGAGTTTTAAGATAATAATTCAATTCAAGGAGGCAACCTAAAATATTTATTTCTGAAAAAATAACTTATCATGCTTGACTCTCTCATGCCTTAAAGTATAAATCATACAATGCAAAAAAATCCACAAATTAATCCAAAATAATATCAATAAAAAATTCAAATAAAAAAATTCACTCTAATGGATAACCTCCTCAGACTTAAGATGTACATTGTCCTTAATGTACAAATAGATATAAGCACAGAATACGACAATATCAAAAGAGTGAGAGAACTGAAACTGCCCTGAATATGGATGAATTCACCATAATAGTGAAAATCGGAATCGTAAGCGAGTTTAAATGAAATGCATGTTTCCGAGCAAACTAATAAGAAAATGAACAAAAATAAATAAGAAGGTAAAGAGATTACAAACTCGAAAAAAAAACCCATCAAAATAATAAAAATAACAGCATAGTTCAAAATAGAAATAAAATAAATTAGTATCACAAAAAAATACAACAATTAAAAATAAAAGCACAATTGAAAATAAAATAAATAAAGTAAATAAAATGAAAAAAAATCAGTGATCGTCGTCGTGAGAGGCGTTAGGATCGCGCGGAACATAAGCAGAATGAGAGATATGGAGGTGTTGGTGAATCGATGTAAAGCCGCGTAAATGTTGTCGAACAGTGCTGATTGTTACTCAACGTGCTCATAATGTAACCGCTCGAGGTGATTTAGCCGATGTGAAATATCATCGAGTGTGACTGAATGTGCAGGTGCGGTAGTAGAAGGGCTCGGAGGAGTGGGAATAGGTCGCAGTGCTGGGGGAGATCATTGTTAAGGTGCTCATTATCCTCGTGCTATTAAGTCGCTCGTAGTAACGCATACTGATCAACAAAAGGCCCAGGCTGACGAGCAATCATCCTCATGTGTTTCATAATATTTAAACCTTGTGGTGTCATGTCCCCAACCAAAGTAAGAGTACCAATCTATTCGGGAGTCTCGAGGAGACCGAAGAGACTAGTCAAGAGTGTGATATATGGACCCATACAAAGAGGTCCTCTCCGTGACCGCTCACTCTGATTACAACAACACCGGGCTACGAAGTGGGATAGATCAATCAGATGTTTTCCGTGCATACTCAAAAAGAAATATGCATCTAAAGTACCCATGACACTTGTACCGGCCCGTTTTTAGTGGTGTCAGAAATAGTGATTTTGGGACCATAGTTCTGACGAGTGAATTATTATTTTATCATTTATTTAATGTCTATCGGATTATATTAAGGTCGTATTAAAATTTTGTTAAGAAAATTTGATGCTTAAATGGTTAATTAGGTGAAAAGGACTAAATCAGAAAAAGTGTAAAAGTTGAGAGTTCTATTAGTTAAAGTGGTTCAATGGCTATGAAATCATAAAATAAAGGGCTTGATTGGTAAATACACCATTTAAAGTGTTAGTGGATATGCATGGACTAGGTTTTAATGAAATTTTGATAGTTTTTAAAGGTTAAAATGACAATTGAATAATTAACTTAAAAACAAAAGAAACTAAAAATGGTATCATCTTCATCCTTGGCTATCTCCACCAAAATTTAAAGAGAAAAACACGATTAGAATAGGGTTGAGAATTTGATCAAGTTTCTACTTGTATGTAAGTGAATTCAAGCTCCGTTTTTAATAATTTTTGTGTTTTTCAGTTCATTTTAGCTTAATCTAGCTAGCTCGAGGGTTAATTTGCAAAACTATTAATGGTTGAAGGACTTGTCATGGATATTTTTGAATGTGTTTTGACATTTTTTAATGGATTATTTATCTTTGTTGTAAAATAAACATGTTTGTTAAGTGACTTTTATTGAATTTTGGAAATATGGATTAAATTGTTAAAAGTATAAATCCATGGGTTTTGTTGTGAAATGTTGGTAATAATGGGTTGTTTCAAGGTCCCTTTGAACATTGGTTAAGTTGGATTTAGGTTAAAATGGTTAGATTTTAAGTTATGAGCTTGAGGACTAAATTGTGAAAAGTCAAAGTATTAGGGGAAATTTTGTAATTCTTCATAAATATGAATTATGGATTAAATTTAATTCTAGAAGTACTTAATTGAATGAAATTATTTATTTAGATCAAGATAAACCACAATCGGACTTAAATTGAGGAAAAGCTAAAGCTTTAGATTAGTGTTCGATTATACTTTTACGCCTTAGTTATCGAGGTAAGTTCGTATGAACTATGATCATTTTAATGTTAGTTAAATTGACTATTTGATGTGTTGTTTTAATATAAATGAATCTATGTATAAATGTATCTAAGCTATGATGATTTGACAGATAACGAGTCTCGTTTAAACCTTAAGAATTCTTAGGATACAAATGACATGTCATTAGGGATTTCATGTTTCGGGTGTTGGTCTTGAATGTCCTATTGATGACTGAGGTCCTGCATTTGTTGCGGATTCTCTATAGCTCGTGTGAGCAGCATCGTGTAGCTAACATTCCGATTCACAACTCATGTGAGCAGACCCATTTCATAGCTCGTGTGATCATTGATGTAAATGAAATGTTATGTTTATATGGAAAGGCACACTACGTGTGAGTATTCCCGAGTATCTGATGTAATTCTAGATGGTTCAATGGGTAAGAAAAGGAAATGAAATGGTAAGTATGCAAATGGAATAAATCATGATCTTATAATGACATTGATGAGTTAAATGATGTGTTTATATATGGTAAACTACATATCTTATGGTTGATTTCATTTGTATCATGAACAGATGTGCTAACTTGTTAGTTTGATGATGTTGTATAGGCTTTTACTAAGCTTATGGCATTGGTAATGATTTATGCTTAATCTGTATAAATGAAATGGTAAGTTATGTTAAGTTTTTACGAGCTTACTAAGCACTCGTTGCTTACGTAGTTACTTTTTTTTGTTTTATAAATTATCGAAAGCTCGATCGGTTGGAAGTTCACCGAAGACCTATCACATTATCCAACAATCATTTCAGTAGTTTTTTTTGTGTGTATTTTGGCCAAGGTTAATAATGACATGTATAGGATCTTTGTAATGTAAGTTTTGGTATGTTTAAGCTTTTGCAGTTATGTTGGTTTGGTGCACTTTGATGTCTTACCAAGTTTTTTCATATTGGTCACTTTTAAGTGCTTGTAAATAAGGTTCTTTTGGTATGTTTTGATGGCTTGCAAATGGTCATATGTGGTAGTTAATTGAACTAGGTTATTATGATTGGGAATATACAATATTGACTTGTTTTGGTAAGTGACGTTTTGATATATTTGTGGTGCCTTTGAGTGGCATATTGGTTAGATGAATTAGGGTGTTTGAAAAGACATGTTTTTGTGTATTTGAATGAAGTTTAAATTTCTTGAATGTATGCCCAAATGGTTTGAATGGTTAGGTATGAATTGGACTTGAAATGGCTTGATTTGAGGTTAAATTTTGGGTTCACATGGCCTGGGACACAAGCTGTCACATGGCCGTGTGACACACACAGCCTGGCGACACGGCCGTGTGTCATTTGAAATTTCTTAGTGATTCAAGTCAGTGAGTTACACGGCCTGACACACAGGCGTGTATGGCAACCCAGAGAGTTATGCGACCATGTGACCCTTCTCAGTGAGTTACACGGGTGAGGACACGTGCTAGGACACGGTCGTGTGTCCCTTGTACGAATGTTACACGGCTTGGCCACACGACTGTGTGACCCCTGTTTTCATATTTTTGCATCTTTTTCTTAAAACTTCTATTTTGTTTCGATTCAGTCCCGAATTGTTTCTAAGCTATTTTAGGGCCTCGAAGGCTCGATTTTGGGATAAAATGCATATGAATGATTGGTTTACAATAAATTTAATTTAATTTATATTATAGTGTTAAATGATTTTTGGTTGAAAGGTAATGCTCCGTAACCCTAATCTAGCGACAGAGACGGGTTAGGGGTGTTTCAATGCTTGTACTCTTCTTTCATCTAGTTAAAGTATGAACTAGAATGACATGAATATATTACAAGGTTGGAGGGTGGCACTGAGCCTTAGACTGGCTCGGGTTGCACAGAATGACAACCTCAGAGATTTCTGACCAACATAGAAAGATCGAATAATGGATGTGTCGTAGGAGGGATGAGAGCTCAGTCACTGCTAAGAAATCATTAGAATATAGGCTGAGAGTGACACCAAAACTTGCAATACTAAAGTGTTGAGTGATACCCTCAAGACGGAATGATATAGCTCATAGGTCATCCCCCGACAATAATACAGTCGGTAGGAAGAATGTGGAGAAAAACTCAAATGTAAGCTCAACATATATTGACTCCAAGATCGTGAAGAATCGATCCCATGGGGTTGCAATTAAAAGAGAATGAATCGGTGCGAATAAGTCCACAATTTGGAAGGCATCCCAATCTACACGCCGACCCACGCCCAATACTCTATCCTTAAGATTCTGGTACCTCTCCACATGGGGTGGATGGTCGAAGGTGAGGTATTGGTAACGAGTGGTTGTTATCGGAGAGGATGAAGATGAGGTCCAAGTGGCTTTTCTTTTCTTAGAATGAGTGGGGACCCCACTTTTTCCTCGTGGGTTTTGCATTTTGTACCTGAAATAAAATATAATAACCAAATATCAGAGAACCAAAAATCAAAACCACAAAAAATAAATCTAGCAAATAGAAAAATCAACATACGAAAAAAAGACATCAGCAAGCGAACTACCTAACGATGAAAGTCGAATCACAACAAGTTTAACCAAAATCTACTTCGAATACAAAACTAGAGCTAATACTAATACTATTGAGGCAAAAATAAATAAATTAAACTAACCAACTAAAACTAATAATAATAATAGAATAATAAAATAATAACAATAATACTAATACTAAACAAAATAAACATATTAATAATAATAGGGTAATAATAATTAAAATAATAAGAAAATAAAAAA